>JAOTQG010014749.1:0-15860 GCA_025631175.1 Iris virginica
ACCCAAATCTCATTAAAACCAAAGGCTTGTGCTTCCGAAGCCTAAAGAAAAAACGGAGGTGACGACTCTCATTTTCTCAATAAATGAGTAGTCACTAAAGAGAAGCTCAACACACATGTATATAGTTTCTCACCAAAAACGCCCGATGACCATTCATTCTCGAAAACGCGATTAAGACCGATGTTTTTTCTTAATCCGCGAAAGGGCGCGAGAACGGGGTTCTCACAGTTGTATCTTCATTATCTTCACTAAAAGGTTTCTTTCTTGTAGTGGTGCAGGTTCAAGTTTCGATATGGGTTTTGAATTTCAAGTTCTTGCTTTTAAATTTCAAGTTCTGTTATGAGTTTTAAATTTCAAGTATGGTGTGGGCTTTGACGATGAAAAATGGTCGGAGATGGGAGGGAGTAAAAAAGGCGAAGGAGGAGAAGTGACCTGTGGCCTCCAGCGGAACCCTGGTGATGAAGTTGTGAGCCAAAGGTACTTCGAATTGAGAGGAAGAGATTTCCAACCTCATTGGAGGCAACAAATCAGATGTGGCAAATAGGGAGTGTAGACCGAAACCCAGTTCAAAGTAGTGGGATAGAGGTGAGATCTGAGGGACTCACCGGAGATGCGATCGGCGTACGATGGTGGGATGACGATTGCCAGAGATTGGAAAGAAGTAGCGGATGACGATCGAAGGAGACCGGCAGTCATGGGAAGAAGGGATTAAGTCGGTTGGTATACTGAGCGCCTATAAATGTACATAAAGATTAAAAATTATGTACATAATATGGATTTAAATGCACATAAGTTATATTATTATCATCTTCATAATTATTATGTGCATTTTTTATTTATACTATATATATAATTTATAGTATTTATGTACATTTGGAAGAAAAAATTAGCACTCCTAGCATGAATTAAGTGGGGTGGGGTGGGGTGGTTGGATTTTAATTTATTTATTTTCCTTTTATTTTTTCTTTTTTATGAATTAATTGCACTTATCCCTTGATAAGTTTAAGATTTGTTTTGAAAATTTTCAATATAAACCCCACCCATAACTTAAAATGTGTGGAAAAAAATGAAAAAGTCCTTAAAAACATTGTGTTTTGTATATGAGTATATTTTGGGTAGTTTTTAACGGCTTTCATCCAAAAAAACTTATTTCGTAATAAAAATTAAATATTAAGGTCTAATTGACAATTTTCAAAATCAAAAAATTTGTTTTACAAATTACGAAAATATTGAGATTTGAAATAAGATTAACCCTTGAATTAACCATTACTCCCTCCGTTCCGTAATAGATTACCTTTTAGAAATTAAAAATTATCCCATAATAGTTGTCCTTTTAGGATTTTTAGACATTTTTTACTCATATTTTCCTAATTTACCCTCCTATTTTCTCAACTACCCATGATCATTAATTACATTTACTTCTCTTATCATCAATAAAGAGGCATTATTTAATAAGGGTGAAATTTGTCAATATATATTACTCCTTAATAAGTGTGCACAAAACTAAAAAGTCCTCTATTACGGGACGGAGGGAGTATCGTGTATTTTAGGAGAACTTGTTAGTTCCGTGAGCTTTTATCTATATAGTATTACCACTTCCAGTTGGATGAATCCATATCTTGGAAAGAGTTGAGGCTCCTAGAGATTTGGCAAAGGTTCTCCATTAACGGCTTGCACAGAAACTCTGCCAAAACGGAGTAGTAGTATTTACAAAGATAACTTTGTCATGAGATTGCTGCTCTTAATTGTTCTGTTCTCGATTCCAACTAAGAAGACGAAAAATTATTTTAATCAAATTGTAGACAAGCCCAAAACCGATTCGATTGAATTTAAAATGTAGAAATGAAGCACTAATAATTTGTTGTTCCCTCCGTTTGTCAATATTTGATGTTTAAAATTTGAGTACAATAATCAAGAAGTGCATTAAATATTTTTTTATTTTTTATTTTTATTCTTTTCTTACATTATGAAGTCTTTTCAAATTCTTTTATCATTATCAAAAAGTATTAAATGCTTCTTGTTTTTTTTTTTTCTTTTTGACACTAAATGCTCCTTATTTTTTGAATTGAGGTAAAATGGTAATTTAGAAAAAAGTGTATTAAAAGTTGTAAAATATCAACTATATTTAAACAAAATTTTATTTCGAAGAAGTCATCTATTGTGAACCAAAGCTACGTCCTGAAATAGATGATATTTTAGATTTGTGCACACTTATTAAGAAATAATATGTATTGATAAATTTACCCTCATTAAATAGTGTATCTTTATTAATAGTAAGAGATATAAATGTAATTAATGGTCATGGATAATTGAAAGAATATAAGGATAAATTAGGTAAATATAGCTAAAAAATATTTTTAAATCCTAAAAAATCATCTATTATAAAACGGAGAGAATGTGATTTTAAGGTAGCATATTTAGCCTTTTCCTCTAAAATACTACTCACTATATTAAACAAATTTGAAATTCTTATTCTAAATGGCATCTCATCTTTTATTATATAGCTTTTAAAAATGATATATATATGCTAATTAATTAGGATTCAGAGTTACTATATAATAATTATTTTTTAAACGATTTATATAAGATTTTGAAAAAAATAAAATATTATTTGATATAAAAAATGATATATATATGCTAATTAATTGGGATGTAAGTTAGGGAAGATATTTTGTATTATGTGTTGACCCTATTTTGGTTGGGTCTGGTCCTTTTCATCTTTACAAAATATTAAAGTGCACCGCGTGGACACCAATACAGTTCATTACCCTTGAAGGAAAAAAAAAAAAGAAAAAAATAAAAAGAGCTTAGATGTCAAAAGATTTACCAATCGTCCCTTGAAGAGGTTACCTGTCGGCATTGAGGAGGAAGGGCATAATGGGAAATCGCGTATTTGATATATAATTATACGTATTTGATGTATAAATAATGTATCCTTTGATATTTAGACATTTATTATTATTATTATTATTATTATTATTACTATTATTATTATTATTATTCTAAATCTGCTTGCTTCTGCAGTGAAGTATAAACCACTCAAACAACAATTATTGAAGTAAATATCTATAATATAAGATCAAGTTGTTTTTTACTATTCAATGAACTATTCATGAAAGTGACAATTCCAACAGTAGCACTCCTTTAAATTCCTTTCCAAGTTTCTTGCTTTTGCCTCCTTTCTCCTCTATTTGATTTTTCTTTTTTTGAACCGCTAACTCAGAAGAAAAGAAGGAAAAAAACAAGGGAAGCTGTGCCCTCGGGCACGGGCACAGCATTCACTAGTAATAAATAAAACTTATTTAATGTTCCTTAATAAATACTCTCGAAAGTACTTATCAGCAAAATCCTTAATTAAAATTTGAAGTAAGAACTTATTTTTATCGGTTCACGAAATATGTCAAGTTTTTGAAGATGGAGCAATTACTATTCTAAATCTTCTTAATTAAATTTAAGTATTTGACTATTAGGAGTATACTTTTAAAGAAAGGTTTTAATTTTCTTTTTGTAACAAACCAAAAGAGAAAAAGAACAAGGTATATATAGATCTTGTTCAAGATTTGTAAGTATGCATACACAAATGGATCAAAATGCCATGATATATTGCAATGTATGTTGACCTTAAATCATCCAATATCTTCTTGATTTGATAACAACAAATGTAACTAAAAATGTTTGAGTCATGCATGGTAGGATTTGAGATTGACTTTATTTGGAAATAGTAATCATATTCTTGGATCTAAAGTAATTAAAAGATATATAGATCAGCAACCATTTTAGAAAGAAAACCCCTTGCAAAATTTGTAACACTTCATATTTCATACTACATATCTATCATCAAATTATGCATATATATTATGGATTCAAATTACAACGTTAGTATGGACTAGCTGATCGAATTTTGAACACCCCGACCGTCACGAATTCGAGCATAGAGTAACATCCCACATCTCCATATGAAAAAGAGAAAATTTTCTTTCTAAGCAAGCCAATATGCGATGTACGTTCATATGGACTAGTTTGTGAATCCTGATATGAGCGCACTTGATTTTTGAACTCGAATAACGAATCAAAATTTCAAATTGGGATAGTTTGTTCTTTATAATCAATCTCTCTAAATCCATGAGATTCTAACCAGAGTGGACTTTAACTAAGATTGAGCTTTTTTTTAACTTCTAAGTGATACTCATATTCATTTAATGAAGGAACATACTATAGTCAACAAAAATAAATGCTCGCTCACAACTTCGATCGACAAAATCTAACTAGTGGCCGGATTAATGAATGATTCTTGTGACGGTCTTACTCGCGCAAACTTTCGATCTTAGAAGAAGGAGCAGTAGTACCTGTGCATAAAATTATTTAAGTGTGAAATATATCTCTTCCATTAATTCGATCGTCGATATTAATACCTTTATTTGGGAACACTATTTAATATTTGTATTATGATCCCACAAATAAAAGCACAATATTTTACTGATTCATCTGATTTTTATTAGAGAAACTAAGGCTTGGTTCATATGATATTTGATTTTTAATTTTTCCGTAAGTTTCATTATTTTTTTTATTTCTTTTAATTATTATAAAATATTATATTATATTATTAAAAATTGAATTACTGATTCGAGGTTAATTATAATTCTACAAATTAACATGAATATATTCTATTAGTCAAATGATCGAACCTTCTTGATTGTTTAATAAGTGGATCAACAAATCACACCAAATTTCACACTTTTGTTTTGTTTCTTTTCTCTGTATAATTATGGTAGGACTAGGAGTAATTAATTATTGTGGATTTGTTCATTAGTCAATTTTTTGGCACATTTTTAAAAAAAAAAAATCAAAAACTCCGTTCGTTAAGTTAACTTTAAAAATATATTTTTTTCTCATTTACCTACTTTTTTTTACGTGTCTCTATACAATGTTTTATATCCTAATAAATATCACTTCAAATTCTAATTATTACTTTTTATCTCTATAACGTAATTTTATAAATTTTGAAAAATAAAATATTAAATTTTTTAATAAAAGCAAAATTTACATAAAATACAAATAAAAAAATTCAAAATTTATTCACAAATTAATATTGCCAGCAAGGGTAGGAAACTGCCCACCTCCCTCTCCAATTAAAACAAGAACGTGAAGAAGCTGCAGCCTACTCTAAAAAACACACTAATCCGCGTTGCCACCGGCTCAGTCGGTAAACAGGTCAACGTCGTCTTCCCTAATTCCATGTACATATCCCAATCACACTAATAACTGATTTCCGCCATTTTCTACTCCCAAAACCAAAGCAAAATATTTAGCGAATAACTCCGGCCATGAGAAAAAGCTGCCCGTGACAAGATAGAGCAAGTTTCGCCTACTGTTTTTCCACCATGTTTTCCCGTTTTACCCCTCCTTTCTCTTCCAATTTTCACTGCTCTACCCTTCCATCCCCTCTCATCGGCGCTAACCACACCTCCGCCCGCTTCTGCTCCAGGTAAATTAGTTCACTCCACCACCACCACCGACCCACCTCCCCTTTTCGAAATTTACAAGCACCCGTTTGCCCGTTTTTGCTAATTCCTCCCCGTACAAACACACACAGTAAGACCCTTATTTTACACACAGACAAACCTCCGCGGGCCTGCTCTTGCCGCGGCAAAAAGCATAGTCATCTCATCTTTTCAAGATTTACAGATACCCATTTGGCCGATTCCGTTAATTTATAAGATTCCCTTCTTTCTATACGCACACAGTAAATACACATTTTTTTACACATACATGGAGCCTGCCGGAGGTAAACATAGTTTTCTCCGGAACATACTCGTACGGTTGTTTATCTTCTGTCTACTCTTCATTGGGATTCGATTTGCTTACGTCGTCACTATCCACGGTGAATCTTGCGACACGGGCGATTTCTGCTTCTTCTCCTTGCCGGAAAATATCAATCTTGTCACCGGCATCGGCCAGCGCGGCTCTTCCTCCGCCACTATCAGCGGCGCCGTGGCCAAATCTTCTCCGGCAGTATCTGAGTTATGGGCCACGCACGAATTTCAGAGATCCGTACGGTATTACACTTCTGTTTTTCAAGATCTCATCGGAGATGGCGCTTTAACGGCGGATTCTAAAGCGCTGTGCCTTGACACGTCAGCCGGCGATGACGTGTACGCCTTGAAGGAAATCGGGGTCGAGGATTCGATCGGGGTGTACAAGAAAGCGGCCAAGCCTTTGGTAATTTCTGGTTCGGCGGTTAATTTGCCATTTAAGGACAATACGTTTGATTTTGTGTTTTCCGGCGTCGGAGGGCTTGACAGATCGGCAAAACCTGCGGAGTTTGCGGTTGAGGTTTCAAGGACGCTTAAGCCCGAAGGGTATTTTGTTGTCCATACTGCTTCCAAAGATACGTATAGTTTCAATTCATTTATTGGTTTATTCAATTGCTGTACGTTTATTAAGTCCCGCGATGTTGATGGATTTGATTCTTCTAGTACAAAGTCGAAAATTCGTGAATTTGTTATGAGGAAAAAGGCAGAGTTTTTGATTCAAGAGGTTCATGGTAATGATAATGGCAACTCTGGAAAAGAATGTTCGGTTCCGGATTTCAAACGAGATTTGATTAAGAAAGCAGAGCCTTTGATAAAAGAGGAGCCTTTGAAACCATGGATTGCGTTGAAGAGGAATATACAGAATGTGAAGTACTTGCCGGCAATGGCTGATATCAACTTTAAGCCTAGGTATGTTTATGTAGATGTTGGTGCTCGTAGCTATGGTTCGAGTATAGCTAGTTGGTTCAAGAAACAGTATCCGAAACAGAATAAAACGTTTGAGATTTATGCGATTGAGGCTGACAAGCATTTCCATGAGCAGTATAAGCTCAAGAAAGGGGTTACATTGTTGCCTTATGCAGCTTGGGTGAGGAATGAGAGTTTGTCCTTTGAGATTAATCAGGATCCGGGTGATAAGAATGTGGAGAAAGGGCGTGGAATGGGTCGGATTCAGTCGGTGAAGTCCTCTGGTGGTATTGTTAGTGATGTGGACAAGATTCAGGGTTTTGATTTTGCAGAATGGTTGAAGAGTACTGTGACAGAGAAAGATTTTGTGGTTATGAAGATGGATGTAGAAGGGACTGAATTTGATTTGATTCCGAGGTTGATTAAAACAGGTGCCATTTGTTTGATCGATGAGATATTTCTCGAGTGCCATTACAATAGGTGGCAGAAATGTTGCCCTGGGGAGAGGAGTCCCAAGTATCAGAAGACGTATGGCCAATGCTTAGACCTGTTTACTTCTCTAAGAGAAAGAGGAGTTCTTGTTCATCAATGGTGGTGATCGGTAAACCTTTATACATCTTGTAATATCCGTTTTTTTTTCTTCTTTTGTGGCACAATATTGAAAAAGTTGTAGTTTTTCATTTCTCTTGTATGTTACTCATATGAAGTTGTCGTTGGAAGATCAATCAAATCACATCAGTTAGTTACTGCTAATTTCAATGGTTAGTAAATTTACTTGCTGAATTTGTTGCCGAAAAGGTGCAAGCTTTCTCATGAATGGTTCCGGTGTTTGATTAAATTGGCTGTAAAACAAGAGGCCTCATCTAGATTAGATTCTTCTGCATTGGTAGCTAAAAGCCACAAGAGTTGAGAGGTGATAGGGTAATAGAAAGTCTCTTTTGCAATTAGTGAAGTACAAGCTAAAGCATATAATAGATGTTGGGGGAGATTGTTTTTCACCATATGTGCATCACAATCAGGTCATGTTGTTATCCATATGGGAGGAACTACTTGTGTCACGACATGGCACCTTGTTTTCACGTAGGCTGTTCTCTTGGTCGCATTCATTGATGTATGTGCCAGCTTGCCCATTCATTGCTAGTGAATGATGCCTTTTAGTGAGAAAAGCAGGAGATTATTTTTGCATCATAAAACTAGTCTGGCGCTGGATGCTACGTAAACCTTAAAGCCATTGAAGCAAATTATGTTTGAGGTATCATCACTGCAGTTAGATGTATAGCAATGTGTAAGGTCTCAGATTCGATCCGTTTCCAAAAAAATATGCTAATTGGAATACAATGTTGAAGGCCGAAATTCCTTGTTGAGCTTATTAGAATTGTTGTGCTGATTCATTGGTCATCATTTCAACATTGTAGTAATGACGTTTTATTGCAGTTTTCTTGTCCAGAGGCTAAAGCTAGGTTAAAATGAAGATTTTTTTTTTTTTTTTTTGGTTGATGATACACAAAAGGGGAAAGTCATTCCTGAAATATACCCAGACATATCTTCTGGTTTCTATTTATGTTTCCTTATTCTTCAAGCATAGTGACCTTATGGAAACCAGAGTTGGTGCCGTATATTCAACTTTTTTCTTTTCGGTTTGACTAACCACATTCTGTTCCAAAATGAGCGACACTTATTGTTCTTGACGGCTGATAACTTACGATTGATAAGCGATTGATCGAGGGATCCTTGATGTCAATTTTGGAGGCCGATATCGTCCACAAACTCTTCTATGCACTGCAGATTTATAATAGAATTAGGACTAAAATTAAAAAAAAAAACCTTAACCCTGGTTCTCAATGTTGTCCCCTCAACTTTGGACTGAACCAAATTCATATGATAAGATTATAGAGAGTTGATGGTGAAACGATAATACTACACTAAAAATTGTAGCAATAATGATCATGACCGCTTAAAATCACCCACAATGTCATGCATGCAATAAAAATTAATACTCCCTCAGGTTTTTTTAGTGACATATTGTGAGTAAAAAATGTCTGAACACTTAAAATGAAACGGAGGGAGTAAAAAAAAATAGAAAATATACATTAACGTTGAACATTAACTATGCAATATGAAAAGATTGTGGAATTAATCAAATTCTCGCACGTGCAAAACTCAAAATCTCTTTAGTAAGAAAAGATATGAATGAGGTGTTTACTCAAAGAAGAGCAAAAAGTGGAGAGATAAAAGGAGAGAGAGAGAGAGAGGGAGAGGGGTCAATACATTAGGAAGGCTGCAGAACGGTCATTGTGACATGATTTTTTGGTCTTCAATGGCCTTTTTAGCAAAACAGAAAAAACTGCCCTTTTGATTTCACATCATATCACATGATATGAAATAAGATCAAATAATAAAATTAAATATATATATATTTTTTATCTTTCCTTAAAAAATATGATTACAAACCCTCTATAGATTATTTATCCTCATAAGTGGCAATAATCCATTCTTTTGCCCCTTCAAGTTATATCCCCTTCCATTGCAACCTATAGCTATTCCCAAAATTTTCCCAAGAAAATTGCTCTTCTCATTTTGATTTGGCCTACATTTTCTTGGAAAAATTATTGGGATAGCCAAAAAGAAGAACCAAAATTTTAGTTTTCTAGTATATTGGGAATATGGGTTCATGTTGTTCATGTCAAAGGGTACAGAATTACGGAGGGGTGATTGTTGAGGATGATTATGAGAGGGGAAGGGGGAGAGAGATTGAAGAAGAAGAAGAAGACTTAGTGGAACATGGAGAATATGGGGCCCGCATAAGGTTGGGAGGTTCTTCAAAGTATATTTCTATGTTTAGCCAACAAGGAAAGAAGGGGATTAATCAAGATGCTATGACTGTTTGGGAGGTAATTAACATCTTTCATTTTGATCTCAAGAAAATAGCATGAACTTTGCATGAATATTGAATTTTCTTCACCTTTTATTCCAATGATTCTTCATGTCATTTGAGTTTCTGGTTACGATAATTCTTCGTTCATCAATGTATGCGTGTATCAATTTTCAGCTCATGATTTTTCCAGGTGTTTGGGAAAATTCCCATGAATGTTCAATTCATTTTGCATTATGGTTTGCAGATATTCTACCTTCCCAGATAGGGATAGTTATTCTTGATCCATTTTTGCTTGCAAATTTGATTTGGAAAACTAAGACTAATGAATTCTTAGAGAAATAACATAAAGCTAAGCTAAAAACAGAGAATCGATTTTCATTTGCGTTTGCAGAACTTTGGTGGAGACAGGGATACGCTCTTCTTGGGGGTGTTTGATGGCCATGGTCCATATGGTCACAAGGTAGCACGCCATATCCGCGATAACTTACCATCAAAAATTTCCTTAATCGCAAGAAATTCACAAATTAACGGTGGGTATGATGATAGCAATGTTGTTGATGATCAAAATAACGACAACCTCGATGATCAAAATCCATTATTCTCATCATGGAAGGCCAGTCTTCTAAAGTCTTTCAAAGAGATGGATGAAGATCTTGAAGGAGAGGTTGGTATTGATACTTACTGTAGTGGCACAACAACAGTTTCTGTACTTAAGCAGGTACCCTTATTATTTTCCTTCTGCTCTTTATTTTCGCCATAGTTTTTAGTTTTGTTTTACAAGAGAAAAAAAAAATCCTCGCAGCTTCAATTATCTTTTCGTTGGGAAAATCTTTCAGGGACGCCACTTGTTTATTTCAAATTTGGGAGACTCGCGAGCTGTTTTGTGCACCAGAAACGAAAGAGATCAACTAGTTTCTGAACAACTGACAGTTGATTTGAAACCAAATCTTCCTAGTAAAAATTCTGGATCACTGTGAACTGTAGTTTTTTCCCAGGGAAACGTGTGTAATATCTTAGTCTCATTCATTCGTTTTGAACGTATAAATATCATTTGCAGGTGAGTGCGAAAGGATTAAGAGCTGCGGTGGCAGAGTTATAGCAATGGAGCAAGAACCAAGTGTGTATAGAGTATGGATGCCTGATCAAGATTGCCCTGGTCTTGCCATGGCTAGGGCTTTCGGAGATTTTTGTCTAAAAGATTTCGGCCTCATCTCCACTCCTGAAGTTTATTATCGAAAGCTCACTAACCGAGATGAATTCGTTGTCTTAGCAACTGATGGAGTAAGAAAAATGCAATGAATTAGTTGCTTTAATTATCTGTATACAAAAACGGGTGGTTATTTATGCTTTTCGTTTCGTATACTTCTCCTTAGGTATGGGATGTGCTATCGAACAATGAAGTGATCAGAATAGTTGCTTCGGTAAGAAAAAGGCACATGGCAGCTAGGGTACTGGTGGATCGGGCTGTTCGAGCTTGGAGATATAAGTACCCATGTTCGAAGGTAGATGACTGTGCAGTGATATGCTTGTTCTTCAAGCGCCCGAGACCATTGTTGACTAAATCCATATCTGAAAAGACTGAGCTGAGCTTCTCGGAGCTTGGAGCCCACCCTGCGTATGCTAAAGAGCCAAGGGACACCACGGATGATGGCCTCGACACCGTACTGAACTGTGACGTTAAAGAAGAAACCGAAGGCATCAAGGCTGCAAATGAAGACGCGATAGCTGAAGAGGTACTGGTTACGACAGCGAACCATCCTCCTCGAGGCAGCGGATTTACGAGTAGACGAAGATCATCCAAGGAATTTGATCATGTTGAGAAATGATTTTTAATTTTTTTTAATATGGTTTGGAATTCCCTTGAAGATCAGTCAATAGCTTTTACATTGTGATCAAGAATGATGGAAAAAAAAAAAAGAAAAAAAACCAATGTTAGGTGGTGGTATAATGAAGGTATGTAGAACATGATATATGTAATTTTTAGCAAAGAAAAGGAAACATGAACATATTCTTTTTGGAAAGATTGAATGAATGTATATATAGAAAACTCTTTTCTTGGTTTCCTTGGAATTGCCTGCACCTTCTTTTTTTTTTCTGTTTGTTTGATCCTAATCTATACATTATAAGATGGAAAAAACCATTTCAATTTTCCTCGCTATGAATCTAAATTTTCAATTTTTGAATCTTGATTATGATTTTGGTTATTCTCAAACTAATGTATATTCTGACTATTTCATTTCAATGTCCAAATTAACGAGGAGGAGGAGGAGACTAAAAAGAAAAGAAAAGAAAAGGTCAGAAAGTGAGAAATCATTTTTAGGGAGGATCAGGAGACAAATTAAAAGCAGTAAAGAGAAAGAGTAGTGACTGTTGTGGGAAAATTCTATGGATCAACTTAAATGGCGCGGCCTTGCTGCTAGTTTCTCGTGTCGGGATGGATGGAGGATTATTATTAAGATCATAAATGTTTTTGCTTGATACTAGTAAAACCACATATTTTCCTTCCTTCTTTCTTTCATTCAATTAGCTTCTTTTTTTTTCCCCCTTTTCCTTTTTTCTTTTCGTTCCTCTTGATCTTCTTGGTTTTTTAATTTATTTCCTCCAACATTTTCTCGTCGGAGCAAAATTTCCCTTACCGAATCCAGAAATATGGATCCAGTTGATGCTCTGCAACCAAATATTTCACATGGAGATGACATGCAGGGACCTACATTTTGCGAGGCTTTTGGTCTAAAGGTTGTTTCCAGTGGTTATTTTGTAGGGGAAGAACCCTTTGAATTCACTTTGCCCATTATTATGCTCCAAATTGGTGTCATTTCTCTCGTCTCAGCATTTCTGCACTTTGTCCTCCGCCCTCTCGGACAACCTAAATACGTCTCCGAATTGCTTGTAAGTTTCCTTAAACTCGAACCTCTATATTTTGTCAAATTTGGTTTGGTTTGGTTTGGTTTGGTTTGGTTGGTTGATGTTAATGTAATCACGCACTTAGGTTTCTCTCACGTGGAAGTTCAGTCCACCCCTGTGTGAGAAAAGAGAGATTTCCCACGTGAGAGATACCTTGCTCCTTCTCACACGGGGGTGGACAGAACTTGATACGAGGGTCCAAAGTCTCCACGCTAATAGCAGCGAGTATATAGCGCCGGAGAACTGCATTATGTGTGCGTGCACGCTCGATCAAGGAGGATTTTTCCTGAAAAATGTTTTCTTTTTTGACAGGGAGGGGTCCTCATAGGGCCTTCAGTTATGGGACATAACAATGGTTTCCACAAGCTACTGTTCTCAGACAAGGGTCTAATGGTGCTGGATGTTTATGAGCAAGTAGCTATTTCACTCTTCAGTTTCATGATCGGATTGCGAACAGATTTGGGGGTGATCAAGAGATCAGGAGGGCTAGCAATCTCTATAGGCCTCATTTCTTTCTTCCTCCCTTTTCTGTTTAACTTCTTTGGTACTACATACCTAGAGTCTACGGCCAAAGTGGAAAAAGATTTTCATGAGGCGCTAGACATGGCCGGATTCTTGGAATGCATGATCAACTACCATGTGATTTACACCATCCTAATAGATATTAGACTGGTTAACTCGGAGCTTGGCCGAGTTGCACTCTCTTCTTCCATGATTGGCACCTTTGTAACATGGTTCATGCTGCTCTTTTTAAGATCTGTGCGCGACGCCAGAATGGGCCTTGGGATCGAATCGTTGGCTGTACCATTGTGTCGGATATTTACCATAATCCTTGTCATAAAAATAATTCGGCCCATAATGTTCTGGATGATTAGAAGAACCCCAGAAGGCAAAAACCTGAAGGAATCATATATTTGTGCCTTGATTCTTACGATTTTTGCAATGGCACTGCTCAGCGAGTTCACGGGGGCGCACCATACATATACCTTGCTTATGATGGGAATGGCTGTCCCAAAGGGGCCTCCGTTGGCCTCAGGTTTAGAGGACAAGCTGGATCTTTTCGTTTCAGCAATTCTCATGCCTTCCTTCCTACTGAATCTTGGTAGGAAAGTTGATGTACGTGCAGTGACGTTGAAGACGTTCAAGCCAATTGAAATGCTCGTGGTCCTTGCCTTCCTCGGAAAAATGCTAGGGTGTATGCTGCCTTCGATTTATTGGGACATGCCTGTTAAGGATGCTTTTTTTCTTGGCCTCCTCATGAGTTCCCAAGGGATATTAGATGTCCAGTTCTTTAGCCAAGCGCTAGCCCAAAAGGTACGAAGCAGAGCACTGAACATCCAGATCGTGTTTCTGTAATGTTGGTTTGATCTAATTTTTGTCTTCCTTCTCACGATCCGTTTCCTTTTGCATTCTGCGTGCGTGTATGCAGGTGATAACAGAGGAGGTTTTGAGTATAATGGTGATCATGGCAGTGTTGCACGCTATGATTGTGAACCCATTGCTAAGATATCTATACGATCCTAAAGTAAGATACTTGGGCTACAAAAGGCGGACTATTCAAGAAAGTGTACGCAACGTTGAGTTCAGGATTCTTGCATGCGTTCATCAAGAAGAAAATGTACCAACTCTTATCAGTATCCTGGAAGCTTCCAACCCAACCAGAGAGAGCCCCATTGCGGTCTATGTTCTTGACTTAGTTGAGCTAGTTGGTAGAGCCATGCCATTATTCATCACACATCAGTTGTCTCGCAACCCCTCATCCAAGTCCTCGAGAACTAACCGAATCATCAGTGCATTTAACCAGTATGAAATCCGTAACCAAGGTATTGTCATAGTTCAATGCTTCACCTCCATAGCTCCATATGCTAGCATTCATGAAGATATATGTACATTAGCACTCGAAAAACGAACATCCCTAATAATCGTTTCTTATAACAAGTCTGATCCGTATTCGATTAGGGCGATGAACAGAAGTGTGCTCGAAAAATCTCCATGTTCAGTTGGGATTTTGGTGCATAAGGGGATGATTAGGGACACCAGATCAGCTGCTGTCCAGTCTTGGTTTTCTTTCCATGTATGTGTAGTGTTCATAGGAGGACCGGACGATCGCGAGGCCGTAGCATACGGCTCGCGCATGGTTGAGCACCCCAGCATTACACTTACCATAATTCGAATCGTAGCTGCAGACTACGACGAACCAGATCTAATAGAAAGGAAGCTTGATCTGAGCACTCTGAACCACCTCAAGGCTCATGCAATGGGGAGCAGCCGGCTGATCTATAGGGAGGAAAGTGTGTCGGAGGGGTTCGGGACGACCCGAGCACTCCGGGCGTTGGAGAGTACCGACTACGATCTAGTGTTGGTGGGACGGAGACACGACAACGGGTCCCCGGTGATGTCGGGACTAATGGAGTGGAGCGAGATCCAAGAGCTGGGGATCATCGGAGACATTCTAACCTCGACGGATTTCAAGTGTAAGGCGTCGGTGATGGTGGTGCAACAACATGGTTCTGTGCTAGATAATATGCAACAGGAGTCTGTTAGGATACCCATAGAAGTTGTACACAGTACTCCACATACAAGTCTTGGTGTTCTTGATTTGGACAAGAATCATAGTCAACCTCCTAGTACAGCAAAACAACATTTTCATTACTAAGCAAATGTAGTTGGAAACATTGTTTTTGAACAAGTTTTGTCCCATGATCATGTCTTGCTACTATTTTTTTTTTTTTTCGCGTTTTCTATTTCTCGGATTCGAGTATTTAAAACCACAAATTCTACTGTCCTTCACCCCTAAATGAGTGTCGATAACGCGTTTTCATCCAGAAAACTCTTAAAACCAAATCCTCTCTACGCATTTGAGACAAAAAAAAATTGACGCTTATTACAGACCGACAAATTTCAAGATGAGATCAAACCAACAAATTTAACAATTCAAACAACTCAAGAATTTACTAAATTTCTAAGCTTGGATATTCGCTCCGAGACACACTGCACAAAGAGTAAAACCAGTCCTCATGAATCATGATCTTAGAAGCAGCCACGCGATCAAAATAGAACGACCATCATCTCGTTATTTAATCAATGCGATTACGATTCAAATTAGTTGAACTAAACCGGTTATTTCGTCGTACAAACGAGACAAATAAGGAAGCATCTAATTCGCTAGAAAAGAAAAGGTCAAAAAATGACACTCATTTTAGGCCAAAAGAGCAAGAGTTTAGAGTAATTTTCGTATGGAGTAGGCCAGAACAACCACCTATATATGTCTGTCACTGTTTCCTCGATTGGGGGGGGGGGGGGGGGGGGGGGGGGGGGGGGGGGGGGGGGGGGGGGGGGGGGGGGGGGGGGGGGGGGGGGGG
>JAOTQG010014860.1:0-15858 GCA_025631175.1 Iris virginica
GAGATTATTTCTCCCTTAGAGGCCTAAACTAAGGAAGATTGTTTCTTCCTTAGAGAAGGAGGAGAAGAATGGAGAGGATGGGGAGAGAGATTGGGGAGGAATTGGAGAGGATGGGGCGATGCCTTCGTGTTTTCTTGGATTCACCGATCAACACAGGACTTCAAGTCGTTAATGGCATTAGTTTTTATCTGCTGAAGCTTCGCAGACTCGAACTTATCTTGGCAATCCATGAGTGACCTATACAATTGTTCCTGAAACTTGGCCATTTCGGATTCGATAAGATTCTGAGCTTGAAGAATCGGAACACTGCATTTCTCAACGCACATGGCCCTGAACAACAGCGAGCTAGGATGGAGCAGCAGAATTTATTTCGGCATTAGGTATTTTCAGCATTGACAGAGTGATTTGAGATTTTTTTTGTGAGGGATATTTTCGATATTAGGGAAGCGATAGTGAGAAAATCAGGAGCGACAATTAGCAACCCACTTACTTAATTTCAATATCTAAAAACATGTTAGATTTCAACTCGAATAAAAACATAAAAAGCCAACATCTAAAAACATGACCTCGAATAAAAGGATGAAAAATACATTTTTACCCCTAAAGTTGACCATATTATAACCTACGACCCTACATTGGGTTCGATCAAATGACTAACTCCTTTGAAAATGTTTATAAATTTATCCATTTAAAATTTTAAGAAAAATCCTATATTTAACTATTGTACTTTCATTAAAAGTCTCACATTAAAGTACTCTCCAACACATTTTAATGTCTATATATATAATTATTTTTTTATATCTATCAATGTGTTTACTTTCATCCAAAATTAGATACTGCACGGTCTTTTACTTGCGAAATACTGAATTTTAGCTATCCACGCAATTTTCATTTTTGAACTTGAAATTTAGTAATTGAAAATTTTAATTATATATGATGACTAGACGATAAAATCATTTTTTCATTATCGATCTACTTTGACCACCCACGCCATCTTTAAACTTCAGAGAAATTATTGATTTTTAATAGAAAAGTCACTTTATTTTTCAATTCACTTATGATTTAAGACTTAGACAACTAAAATAGACATATTAGTACCTCCGTGATTTATTAATGCTAAATTTATCCATGCAATCAAAAACTCGATGACTAGTGAATAGATGTGTACATATTAACATTTTATCAAGGTTTGGGATACCCCGCTAACAAAATGGACGACATCGATACTCCAGTCAACTAGTACACATACAACAATTGGAGTATGGTACTGCATTGGTCAAATCGGTTGCTCTCAAATAGTATACATTTATATAAAAAAGTAATTTTCCAAATACAATCAACTTGGTTTTCATTATCTTTAAAATGATTATCAAATTTTCAATTATTGCAAGTTGTGCAAAGATGAAAGCTCCTAGTTAGTTTCATGTGCAAAATGATGAGTGAATTTGGCATTACAAAGAACAATTCTGATCATTCAACTCAATAATGCTTCCATCAATGATACTTTTCACACGTGCTTTCCTGTCGAAAGTGAGAGATTGCTTGCGTTGCATGTTAACAAAATTTTTCTTTTTAAAGTTAAATTTTATAATAAATAAAAAAATAAAAGAATTAAATTATAAAATAGTGACTTTTCTAACCGTGCTTTTAATTTATGTTTCCTATTAATGAAATAAGATATATAAGTCATGTAATGTAGAAGTAAATTTATTGTTAGAGACATTGTTAATTATCCATTGATTACATTACCCTTATTCATAACCCCAAATATACTCTCTTCTTTCTTGCATTTTTTTTTCTCTATAATTCAGATACTTGCTCAAACTAAACAACGATAAATCATTATATCCCTCAAATTATAATTCTTTAAAAAGTCAAAATACAACGTAGCAGAAATAGGAAAGAAGATCAAGCCTATCTTACACTAACATCTGAGGATGATTTTTGATGTACTCTTGGCTTGGCTACAACGTTCAATTAATGGGTGCTTAATGATTTTTTACAACAAGATTGATTTTGAGACTAATGTTTAGATAAATGTTGAGTTGAAGGACTAGAATGAAATATCGAGAATATTATCAGTGATTCAGGAAACAAAAAGTAAAGAGCGTGGACCAAATTGTTACGTAGTCCAAAACTGAAATAAATGGAAATTTATCGATTAGTTTTGATTTGGCTGTTCTGACCACCCAAACAAACCCTCATCGCCCCCCTCTTTAACACACAACCTCGCCCTCCTCTCTCTCCTTCGCTCGCTCGAAAGTGTCCTGTCCTACCCCCAAAAGCTTATTTTTGAAACCCTAACAATCTCCCAACCTTTCTCTCTCTAAAAACTCTCCAAATTCACTAATCTCTCTCTCCAAAGCTCTCGGGTGTTCGATTCTCTCTCATTCGTCCTCCTTCCGTTTCCAGCCGTTGATTCAGTGCTTCTCCCCTCCCTCTCTCTTTCGTCGGATCTTATTTTTCCAACTCCGGTGACTTATTGACCGTCCGATGGCTGAAGGCAAACTCGATCTCCCCGACGATCTTCTCTCCTCCAAATCTTCCGATCAGTCTTGGACCCCTAAAGGTAGTTCCCAACTCATTGATTTTTTTATTTTTTTTTGAATTGATAGATTTATTATTTTGTGGTTAACGTTAGGTTAGGGTTTATTGATCTAAGAGTGCGTTGAAGCTCGTTATTCTACTTCAATTTTACCGTCGAATTTTGATTTCTTGGGTTTGAGATCAGAGATTAATTTTTTCAAAACTTGCTCTTAAGAATCAGTCACATTGATTTGTTGTTTTCCTACATTGGTTGCCGAAAAGTTATTAACTCCATAATGTAATATATGATTATTGTGAATTTTAGTTTTGAGTTTCCGTATCTGTTAGGATATTGATTAATTTTATTGGCAAAAAGTTTTGTGAGGTGTAAATGTATAGTACACTAGCTAAATCTTACTTCTGAGTTTCAGCTGCATTACATTTGACTTATCAGTCAGTTTTGACTCATCTTCTTAATTTTTTATTTTTTGTGACTCAATATTTGACAAAAATTGTTCATTTCTGTTCCTGTAAATTGGAGTTTGCTCCTTCGATACCGATACATTTTTTTTTTGATTTTTGTTATGAGCATGTTTTAGTACATTCAGGTCTATGTCATGATGTGCTCGATGAAAGTGATAGCTCTTTGTTCTGTTTGGTTGATACCTGTTGATGTGTTTCCCAGATGGGCCAGATCTACTCCCTCCGTATCAAAATGAGTATTGAGACTAAAATTGACAATCATTTTGGGACAGGAGGGAGTATCCATTTAGTTGATTTATTTTCTGTTCTTATATTAGATTCCATTCCTTTTTCACGAGCCTTTGGAAGTTTAACGTGCCACTTTGTTTCATATGTCATAAATAATATCATGAGTTGAGTCGTGGCGCGACTGCTCTACAGTCGATATTTCTGTGCCATGAATGGGGATGCAATAGATAGTCTACATTCAGTTTTTTTTAGTTGAAAAATATGGATTTGAACTCAGCTGCAATGAAATTTGCAAGAGACAAACTGAAGCTATCAATCAAATGAAGCCATATGATGATATACATGTCATGGTTTAATTGTTGAATCCGTATGTGGAGTGGAAATGCATTTGTTTATTTTCTTTCTATCGCACCTAATTATTAAGTTAGAGATGCCGCATTTTAGTGTTCTGTACATGTTGATGCCAATTTGCCCCTGAAATATTGAACTGGTGCTCAAGCTCATTATTATTTTTGCATCATCTATTAGCTCCAGACAATTCTTTCTTCAATGTGATTGGGCTATTTAAACTGTATTATGCTCTACTTGGGATCTCCTCATTTTTCATTAAGTCTTTTTTTTGGTTTGTGTTTCTTGTGAATTGTTTGATGTTATGGCAGTGGATGCTTTTGGAGGGAATGATGATGATAAGATGATGGGGTTACTTGATGATTCCAAAGGTAATTTACATTTGGTTAATGCAACAATATCTGATAAAATTCACATCAGTTAACTATGGATCTTTTTCTTTTTTATCTGTGCTTCTTATGATATGAAGATCTTTAAAATAATGGTTTCTTGTTTACTGCAGATCAAGTAGCATCCGAGAGCATTCCCTTATCTCCCCAGTGGCTTTATGCCAAACCTAACGAGAGCAAGATGGTGCGTGTTCATTCATTCTATTAACTCCTGGAAACCATAAAGTATAATGCATATGCTTCTGTAACTAATAATATCAGAAAAGCACGAGTCTGCTGTAATATATCAGTGTGTGGACTAAAAATACAGTTGTTACATTTGTAATAGTGACTTTACCTTTTTGAGTGAGTATCTCCAGCCAGTTTGCGAGAAGCCGTGAAGCTTTCCAGTTTTAGTTTTATGTCCATATTGTTTTTTCCCCCTTCTGCCGCTTTATCTGTAAGCGGATAGGATGAGTCTGCCCTTATTCTTGTTTGAATACTAGCTCATTCAGGCCTCAAGGAGTATATATTACCCTATTTTCTTCTACTCTGTTTTAAGTATGATTATGATGGAGGCTGTGAATTGAATATGCGCCCTCTCTTGGATACAAAAATGGTTTTATCATTATATTGCTCTTCATCATATGAGTCAAATGGAAATTTGGAGGGCGCCATACTGGTCGTTAAATGCTAGATGATTTAGAAACTTGTAGATTTCAGGAAGTTCCCCATAGGCCACAGCTATGCAACTTTCATTGCTGCTGGTAATTATAAGTTGAATGGAAATTGGTTGGTCCCATCCTGGTCATTAATTGCTAGGTGTGTTTAGAAACTTGAAGATTTCATGAAGTCTGCCATAGCTATGAAGCCGTCATTGCTGCTGGTAGTTATTAGATTCCCTGGAGAATACTCTCTACGGTGCATTTATTTTGATTTTTTTCCCTCTTCTATGTACTCTCTTGTGGCCAAAATATAAAAGTTTGTGCTGTTCATTTATTGATTTTCCTGATACTGTACATAACAGGAAATGCGCCCACCTAGCTCTCTTTCTCTTGGAACTTCTGCTGATTCCAATCCCAAAGAGGCTTGGCGTACCGAAGGGTCTGATGACAAAAAGGATTGGAGAAGAATCGCAACTGAGACGGAGAGTGGCCGACGTTGGCGTGAAGAAGAAAGGGAGACAGGTTTGCTTGGTAGAAGAGATCGCAGGAAAACTGATCGTCGTGTTGAGAATGCTACAGGTAGAGAAACTATTGATACTAGAGGCCCACCTGCCCCTGAAAGGTGGAACGACGGTAGCAATCGTAGTGCTGGGACTGAAGCAAGGCGCGATAGCAAATGGTCATCCAGGTGGGGTCCAGATGACAAAGAAAAAGAGGGTCGAACTGAGAAGAGGGTGGAGGCAGAGAAGGAAGATGCCCACAGTGACACTCAATCATTTCCAGGTAGCAGTCGTGTAGTTTCTGAGCGTGATCCTGATTCTCGTGACAAATGGCGGCCACGCCACAGAATTGAGGGGAATTCTAGTGGGACAGGGTCCTTCCGTGCTGCACCTGGATTTGGAGTTGAGAGAGGTCGGGCTGAGGGTTCGAATATGGGGTTTACTGTAGGGCGAGGTAGATCTAATGTCTCAATTGTGAGACCTTCATCTTCGAGTTCCATTGGATCTGTTCATTTTGACAAGAATGAAAGTGTTCCTGGGAAGCCGAGTCATTCAGCTGATCTCTTTTGCTATCCTAGGGGAAAGCTTCTTGATATATACCGCAGGCAAAAGCTTGAGCCAGCTTTTGCTGACATGCCTGAAGCTGTAGAGGAAGTACCCCCTATAACTCAAGTAACTGCTGAGCAACCACTAGCTTTTGTGACTCCTTCTGCGGAAGAGGAGGTAATTATATATTTTCATTGACAGTCTTATTTCTCCTTTTTTGCCACACCTTCATTTTCATGAAAAGTTCATTAGCATATATATATTTTTGGTTTACATTTAACAAACTTATGCAATTATTGCAGGCTATTCTTGGTGATATTTGGAAAGGCAAAATCACCAGCAGTGGGGTGCTGTACAATTCAATTAAAAAAGGAAAATCATCTGACAATGTCGCAGGTAAATAAAGCATTATCATTTCATCTTGTGGCATGCAATTAAGAAATATCTGTCCTTTTGATCTCATGAGAAAGTTTTATATTTAGATTTTGGGGATTTGGACTCTACCAATGGAAGTCATGGTGTACTCTCCTCAGTTATCACCGAGGAGGTCAAGTTTTCAAGTAACGATCGCAAAGCAGAAGCTGATAGCATATTGTACAATGCTGGTCCTAAACAAAATGTAGTGAATGGTGAGTAATGGATCCTACTTGCAATTTGAATATTTTAGTTTGTTTTGTGTACAATCCATGAATGAATAATGATACTCTTTTTTTTTCCAGCAAAAGATGGTAATCGGGACGGAGATCAAACTGTGAATGAGTCTTTTAACGGAGTGAATTCGACTGAAATGATGTCAACACGGCCAAAAAGTAGTATTGTTGCTGGTGCACATGACAATGCTTATCTTAAAGTTGCAGATTCTGATTTTTCCAGTCATCCCCTCTTTGGTGATATGGAGGCTGTTGAGGCTTCTGATATGAGCACCAATCTTCCTGATGATTCAAACTCTTTGTTTGCATTGCAATCTTCTGAGCAGTATTGGACTGGAGATATGCATCCCTTGGAGAAAAGTCTGAATGAAAACCAGTTGGCAAGGGGGATCCCTCCTGAGGATTTGAGCTTGTATTACTGTGATCCTCAAGGCGAGATCCAGGGACCGTTTCTTGGGGTTGACATCATTTCATGGTTTGAACAAGGATTTTTTGGGTTGGACTTGCCAGTTCGCTTGGCAGATGCTTCAGAAGAGACTCCATTCCAGGAATTGGGAGAAATTATGCCACAGTTGCATTTGGAAAATGAGTATGTTGCGATTAGTGATCCAAGTCCCAAGATGGAGCATTCTGCAGCTTTTGAGGGTAACTTGGATGTTGCTGCTTCTGCTCCTGTTCCTGTTTCTGACATTAGTTATTCAGGTGCCTTAGATGACCCACGGTGGCAGTTGCCTGAATTTGATGCTCTTTCAGGCAAGCTTGTTCAGCCACGAATGTCAGAGTATGAAGGTCACATGCAACTTCCTTATTCTGAGGGTCAAAACTTTCATGATGAAGGTTGGGAGTCTTTTCCCATCAGCTTTGTGTAATTATCTTTTGATTTGAATATATCTCTAATGTCCTATTCTTTTTTATCAGAAATTGTTTTTCCAGGAAGACCTGGTAGCAGTAGCGACCGACTGGGGAAAACTTCGACAGGCATTAATGATCCTTCTGCAAATTTTATGGGCAACCGTCCCCATTCAGCTGAGAGGATGGAATCTGGCATGCTAAATCATAATGACAGTAAGTTGCATCCTTTTGGGTTGTTATGGTCCGAGCTTGAAGCTACAAATTTTAGGAATGAGCAGTCATCAAATGTGCCATTTAGTGGTGTTCATCATTCACATATGAACTCGATAAGTGGGAGGGTCCCTCCTTTCAATGCAATGGCTGACTCTACTCATCCCGCCGATTCTTGGCCTGATGGTTATCGAAGAAATACACTTTCTGAGCCCAACTTGTATCAAGATGCCATGGATGCTCGCCAGTTGTCTCGTATGGAGCAAGAAAGTAACCACTTTGATTTAGCAGAGAAACTTAGGTCTCAACAAATTCAACAACAGCTCCTCCAACAGCATAATCTTTTGTCTTCTCATTCTCACTTGAATGAATCTATGTTGGATCAAGTTCCAAGTCGAAATCCATTAAACCAGCAATTAGCCACTCAAACTGGTCATGACCTGGAACAGTTTTTGGCTCTTCAGATGCAACAACAGCAGAGACAGCTTCAACTCCAGCAACAGCAACAGCAACATCAGCATCAGTTACCACAGCAGTTCCATCAACAACAAATGCTGTTGAAGGAGCAGCAGTCTCAAGCACGACAGTTGCTTGTAGAACAACTGCTACAGAATCAGCTGCGTGAAAACCGTGGTCAGTCACATGCAGATGCTGTTAGATCCAACAATGCTCTTGATCAGATTCTAAGAAAGCATCAGATTTTAAACGAACTACAACAGCGTTCCCAACATATCCCAAGGCGTGCTGATCAAACAATTGAACACCTTATTCAAGCAAAGTATGGACAGACACCCCATCAAGGGCATCAAAATGATCTTTTGGAGCTCATGTCACGGGCAAAGCATGGACAGATATCACCTTTAGAACATCAGATGCTTCAGCAAGAGCAGTTTCATGCAAGACAGCTGCCTATGGGATTGAGGCAGCGTGAGATGGAGGAAGAAAGGCAGCATGGTTCTGTCTGGCCTGTTGATGAAACCAATCAGTTCCTTAGAAGTGGTTCTGGTATTCATCGAACTAATTCTGGGTTAGGCCAATTAGATTTCTATCAGCAACAACAGAGACCATCAGCTGAAGAGTTGAATCATCTCGAGCGGAATCTTTCATTACAGGAGAGACTCCAGCGTGGTTTGTATGACCCCGGCTTACTTCCATTTGAGCGATCGATGTCTATGCCTGGTGGTGGTCCGGGTATGAACATGGACGTTGTAAATTCTATGGCTCGCGCTCAAGGCTTAGATATTCCAGACCCGAGTGCACGAATGCATTCCAGTGGTCAAGGAGGTGGCTTTTCACCTGGTGTTTACTCTCATCAATCTAATTATCCTTTAGTCCCTAATCAATTTCGTCCCTCACATTCAGATTCGATGGAGGGACCCTGGCTAGAAAATAATGGGCAAGTGTCCAATGACTGGATGGAGTCACGGATTCAACAATTGCATATTAATAATGAGCGTCAGAAGAGGGAAATGGAAATGAGAAGGGCTTCTGAAGATCCGGGTTGGATGTCAGCCGGAGCAAGTGATGACACTTCAAAAAGATTGCTTATGGAACTGCTCCACCAGAAATCAGGCAATCAATCAACTGAGCAGTTGGATGTGAAGGGTGGATCAGCCTATGAGAGGCGTGTTCCTTCTGGCCCCTTTCCTGGGGCAAATTCTAATCATTTGATTGGTCTTCATTCTGATCAAGAAACAGGTCTGAATCCCTCGTTTGCTGTTGGATCCTATGGTTCTAACTCGGGTGTGCCACCACAGGTTAGATTATCTGATGAGATGGCAGTTGGTTTAGAAGGCAATGAAAGATTGCTTCTGAGATCCAATTCTGGGGCGGTAGTCGAAGCAGGCCCAGTTTACACAAACACTGGTGTTGTCAGCAATACAGCTATGGAACGGAATTTCTTAGATGTTGAGGGGAAAAGACATGCTTTCAAGAGTGAATCTGGTTTGGGGAAGGGGCCAGTCACGGAAAATCAAGAACGTATGCAGGCAGGATTGTCTGCAATGGATCATGGAGAAATGCAAGTTAATGCTGTTAGCAGACATACTTCTGTTGGTGGTAATTCCTGCTAATTATCTTCTTTTCTGGTTTCTTTCCTCACATGAAATAGAGGTCATCTGACATAATTCCTGGCGACATTGCAGGCTTTTACGGCGAAAAGATTGGACCTTTAGATTCGTTCGTGGAGGAGATTGCTAAAGATCGGTAAGTATTGGCTAGCATATTACATAATTGCAATTTGATTTTAGGCAGGTAAATTAGGAGTGTTCAATTTTACATGGTATAGATATGCTTTGAACTTTTAGCCTATAGTACACACGTGATGGGGCGATGGTCCTTGAAAATAGTTGTGGAATTTTAACTTTTATTGAGTT
The DNA here is from genome assembly GCA_025631175.1 of Iris virginica. Taxonomy (NCBI): domain Eukaryota; kingdom Viridiplantae; phylum Streptophyta; class Magnoliopsida; order Asparagales; family Iridaceae; genus Iris; species Iris virginica. The sequence continues at coordinate 9,752 of JAOTQG010014860.1, forward strand.
TAGTTTTTAAATTTTATCATGTTAATGCTATTGTTGATACAAACCTATTCTCGAATGTGTCCTCTGTAAGTCTTTGCAAAAAGTCAATTGGTGATCTTCGTGATTCATTTCAAGCAACTGAATTTGTTGTTGTAGCACATCAAGCTCAACTTAGGTTTTAGAGCATCATACTCCCTCTTGCCTGAAATACCTCTCTTTTTAACTTAAAATATTTTCTAAAGTAATTTTCACGTTTTGACAAAGTATCTAAATACCAATTTTATGCACACTTTAATTGGGTAATTGGAGAGACAAATTGAGGAGAGAAATAACAAAGGGGTAAATTTGGTCCTTCAGTTCAAGAGGAAGTAATAATTGCATTTCTTAATATCTGTGCAAAGACGAAAAATGGTTATTTCAGATCAGAGGGAGCACCTGATTGTGCAGGGTCAGATAACTTGAATTACAACTCGTTAAAATCGTTGGCATGTATAGAATAATTCATTATTGTGTTGATTGCCTTCTGCTTTTCCTTGTGCGCTACACACTTAGGTGTTGCTGTATTATGTTATTGGTGTTTAAAATGCTGATCTTATGACTGATAAAGGTTATAAAGGTAGTTTGTTGTGCAAAGCGGCATAAGTGAACAACGGTGACCCCTAGCAGGGGTGTCGTGCGTGGGGTGTATGCATGATTATCGTTTTCGTTGCAACAATGGGTTGTAATGAAACTAAATTCTCTTGCAAGGAATTAAACACTTCAGTTTGTATTATAGCACCGATATGCATTTCTAATAAGTTTCTTGCGCAGGGTGTCAGCTGCACCGTCAAAGAGGCCAGAAAATATTTTGCTTAAACGTCCACCTGTTCCAAGGGCGTCATCTACCCAAGAAGGCTTGTCCGAGTTGGCATCTGATCCAGTTATGAGAGGGAAAAATGTTCCAAACATGTCGTCTTCTGAAGGTATATATTAATGCAAATATTCAAAATTTTGAAGCATGAACTCACTATAGTGTACAAGAGGGCAAAGCCACCAATTGAACAAATATGGGAAAAAGTAGGAACATGAAAAAAAAGGAAAATTCTCATATACACACAAACTTTTGATGATTGAAAAATGTGAATTTCTATGTACGAGTTGCAGCAACTTTAATTATTCACGTACTTAAAAGACACAGAGACCTCTAAATAGTCTTTTCTTGATCAAGTGTTGGAATCTGAAATAGAGTTTTAAAGGTGTCAGGCTACTCCTAACTCAGCCATTTAGTATTTGAGAAGGTATAGATGTTATTTTGTATGCATGACCTAGAAATTTTGTTGTAATTTCTCATTTGACCATGTTGTAGGTGTATAATCATTCTAACTTCGCACTATTTTTCTGAAGATGACAATGTTGCTATACCTGCTCATTACAAAAACTTTCGCCTTTGTGTCTTGTGTCACGAAAAAGCTCCCTCCCTTTCTCTTCCAGGTTTTAGTGTGTGTATGTATGCTTTTTTAACTGATAGTTGAACCTTGAATGCATTAGGGGTAAGGCGGGAGGCATTAGGAACTCCAATAAACCAAGTCTCTGAAAGCCTTGCATCCGGGAAGAAAGACATGCGCTTCAGGCGAACTTCATCTGCTAGCGATGCTGATGGGTCAGAGACAGCATCGTTTAGTGACATGCTCAAAAGCAATTCCAAGAAAACTACAGCAATGCCCGACGGCCATGCTGCTGCTGCTTCAGAGGCTGCAGATGGACAAGGGGGAAAAGGTGGGAAAAAGAAAGGTAAGAAAGGGAGACAGATCGATCCAGCTCTTCTCGGGTTTAAGGTTACTAGCAACCGAATAATGATGGGTGAGATTCAACGTGTTGAAGATTGACACCGTTTATGACCATCTGTAGGGATCTCTGTTGAATCTTGTAGCTGTACAGATCCTATTTTTGTGCAAAGCTTCTGCAGATAGGAATAATTCTTTCATCTCTTTTTCTTTGTTTCTACCTCCCTTATCTGCATCATAATTAGAGATGTAAGGGTGGCTTAGAGAGCAATGTCTAGGCAGAATAGGTAAAGAATAGAGTTGGGTGTTTGTAAAGTTTGTAATTTGTATAGACCTTGCATGTCTTTCTTTTACATATAGAGAAGATTAACCAAAAAGGCCTTAATGTATGTTAAAGAGTTGAGCTGTAGTGTGTTTGCTAGTAAAGTGAATAAGAGATCCAAAATTTATAGAGCAGTTCTATATCTGTTTTATGTTTGTAGATGATATTAATAAACATTGCATCAATTTTCAAGTGTAGAACTTGTGAGCGTAGTGCTTCAAGATATAGCATAGCTTGCCTATAAACTAATCAAACACCTTGAAAATAAGAACTTTTTATGACATGGCTGCAGTTGGGGGAGTTCATGGTTTGGGTTGGGTTCTTAAGACGGCTACAGCCTGCTGTGATTTAAGGCTAGATGTGTACAAGATGTCGGAATGCAAGGAAACGATTAATCAAAAAGAGAATAGAGAACATAAAGACCTATTAGTTTGCTCTAGAGCAATAATAAGAAGACTATGTCCCCTTCCTCTGCACCACAAACACCAACATACACGAAATACCAGAATTTAGTGTGTTCACCCATGTCAAACAGCTTGGCCAGAAAAAATACATTTCCCTTGGTTATCAATACTCCAACTCTGTGAGTCAACCATTCTCATAGGTCCTCACTCTCATACAATTTTGTTGAGGGAAAAAATAATCACATACAGGACTACAGCATTCGTAATCTGAAAGCATATATATGCACAATGGCAGGATGTGCCCAAATCCATCTGTCTAGGAGAGCCAAGTATGAAGACATCGACATCAATTGAACTGGTCAAGATGAAATTCATTGTCCTTTGAAGATCAGCTGTGTAACTGTTCTACCCATGATCCACTCCAACTCAGAAGCTGTTAAAGACACTTGATTGGCAACAATACGCACTGCTTCTTTCGCTTCTTTGTAGCCACACTCTGGAACAACATACGGGAAATCACTGCAGCATAAAACAACAGTCAAAAAGAGAGATTAAAGGATTCACTAAATTTCCAATGACTATTATTGTTGATTATAAGTTTATGCAACAAGACGTTAGCAAAAGAAGATATATGTCAGTGTTCACCTTCCCCACATCACACGGTTGGCACCAAAGCTGGTAACTACCTGGGACAGAACTTGGGATAAATCTTCATATGGGTATGACTTTCTCGATACTCTGAATAAGGCGCTGAATTTTACATAAACCTGTTTAAAGTAAGTGACCCATGTCAAGATTGACCCTTGAGATAATGCTTCAAAAAAAGTAAGTATTAATCTGTGTCAAGGTTTCATTTCATGTTACAATCTCATTGGGAGAGAAGAAACAATGTTTCCTGAACACAATGCGACACGCTAATGATTCTAGACTAATACGAACAGTCATTGCTGGGAAACCAAACTGAACCCACAACTTCACAACAAAAAAATAAGACCGAACAACTAATCTTGCCTGTGGAAATCTAGATAATTTCAGTAGCTCCAAAAAGGTTCGCCTTTCCTCGTCATTTCTACAAGAAGAAAAAGACATAAGAGCAGCAGATTTGGTCGGTCATCTAGAGTGAAGGCTCGGTGCGCTAGGAAATGATTTGGGGGAGAAGTTAGAAGACACGTGGGAGCTTACATAGGAGGTTTGCAGAAAGCCAAGTGATCAAGGAGTACAACTGTAGAAGGAAATTCTGTGCATAGCATCTCAATTTCGAGTAGATGCAAATTAAGACCCTAAAATAATTCACCACAACAAGTCACTTAAACCACTTGTGACTAACAGGGAAAAAGGGAATGCATATATAGAATCTTTCTGGCGAGCAAAATTGATGATGAAGAGTATTTTAGCAGTTAAAAATTGCCAAGTCCAGTGACTTACTGCTCATACAAAACAAGATGGGATACGTTGTACCTTCATGCACATGAAACCCACTGGTACTCCGAGTTCCCCCGCTTTAGCAAACATAGCTTTTCCAATATCATTTGTCATCTGCATGTATATCATTTTGAAGGTTGCAATTTATTGGAGTGCATATACAATGTAATGGAAATTTAGAGTACATAATAGATATACACAAGCAGCAAGGATCTTGTACTAAACCTGTTGACCAGATGGCCACAAATACGGATTGAAACGAACAGCACGGTATCCATCCTATATTTAATAATGATATGGATCAACATCATTTCATTGGGAAATGCTGGTTATAATTGCTTCAGATTTACTAAGGACCTTCAAAATAAGATGTTCAAGCTGGTGAAGTCCACTGCCATCTTCTGCTGGATTTGCAAGGCAACAGCCCACAAATTTGGATGGATACTTCTTCAATACACTGTCCAGAATTAAGCTGGCATAAGGTACTACCATCTAACCTATGCCCAATAAGCAGACAGTACATAAAATGGAAGGAAAAGACAATAAGTCGGAGTCCATGAATGATGGCTCATGTTCTGTGGTGACCAAATTACATTCTCTCTTAGTCGTCAATGAATCTTGTCTGTACGTATGTTCATATGGCCCCTTAATGGATTGTGATCTAAATCAGATGGATTACTGCTACTTAGCTCCGATGAGTTGAGAGCTTGTTTTTTAAATTGTTTCATTGCTGTTATCATGAACAAAGTTGGGTACTTCCAAGGACATATTCCACCATTATACCCTTTCCTCTCACAACAAAGGAATAATTCTATCAGATAATCTTCACGTCAAATTTAACTTAACATCCATGCCCGTCCCATGGTATTAACTGTAGATGTATCAATCCAATCCGAAATATTTTATATATTTTAACTACAATTTTCATGAGGGTCCAAGGGTATTTCATTCATGGAAGAATGAGATTGACATTATATTTAAATAACCAAATAAAGAGCAACTGACCTTGTCACCAAGGAATGATCATATTTGTGGTTGATGGGCTGCACAATTAGTGCACCATCTACACCAGCTTCTCCCATGCACTGTAGAATAGTATTGATTACTGAATGAGAGAAAAAAAACAACCGGAAGAACTAAGGAAGACTGAAAATTTCCCTCTTTCATGAATTGAGAAAACAAGAGTTCCACAGCCAACGTAATCACACCAAACCAAATAAGAAAGTGGGAGAATGCCCCAATCAGACTAATTGCACAATATAAAATGGGAAGACAAAATTCAAAACAAGAGCAAAGAACTGATATCAGAGTAATGTGCCAATTGCCAAAAACAGGCCCAGGCCTTGTATATCTGCTTAGCTGCCTATTCTTGATGAAAAGGAGCCAAGGTATTGTGTTACTAACTGATGAGGGGCACTTCCAAGGCCAGACATTGGAACACATTGATTCCGCTCGTTCCCGTCCTTCGCTTCAGGGCCTGTCCCTCGGTGTGGTCAGTACTCCATACTGTCGGGGTTAACTTCAGCAAATAACTATTCGGAGTAGAGGTAGATTTCCACATGTATGCAACTAAATAGAGTAAGTTTAACCTATATTTAGTTAAAACTCATTTTCAATGCATGGTTCTCTACTCCGTCATAAAAATCAAAGATTTTAAGAAGGCAATTAAGCAATGATATCCTTCAACATGGTTCATCAACTCAAGTGAACAATGGTCCAATGAACTGATCTGGTCCATGAATCCTTTTTTGTCTTTTTGCTTTGTCTAAGATGCATATCCTTCTTAATTGTACTTGTCCTGGTAACTTTTGACCTCCAGAACATGCAGCATTGCTATTGATATTGATGTTGTTACTCATCCTGACCGGAAAAAGGTTGAGGTTTGTCAAGCACCTGCTTTGGATTTCTGATGGTATACATGCTAAGGTAAGAAATAAAATTGAAAATAGTTTTGAAGCCAAACATTATTGTTTTCGGTATTGCTTGCTTCATTTGTCTCTTTTTCATGATGCTGTTCTTGTATGTAATCTGGGAGCGCGCTGTTTTTGCTTCTACCCTACGACATGCCACGGTACCTAGGTTGCACTCCCTTTTCGCTGCTTAGCTTGTAAAATTCATATGACAGCCTTATCAGAAACTTGTAACGACTACAATCTGCTCTCTCTCTCTCTCTCTCTCTCTCTCTCTCTCTCTCTCTCTCTCTCTCTCTCTCTCTCT
>JAOTQG010014971.1:0-15853 GCA_025631175.1 Iris virginica
AAACCAATTATATGTTGCATTAGTAATGTGTAAAATGCAACATTTAAATATATATGCTATTTTGAATGTAAGTAGCACTTTTAATTAATGTTACTTTTAATTCTTTATTGAGTAAAAAACTTCCCGGTTAATCGTTTGTTTACCGGGGTCAAAAATGGGGTGTCTACAATATGTCACTGCCTCACTGGTTCATTTTACAGTTTTTTTTTTTTGGGGGGGGGGGGTGGCTTACATATTTGTTTTAACTCATACGCAATGCTGGAACTCCACAGTTCAAGTGTTCAACACCAGATATTTATGTGCAAAAGTACTGACATCAGTACATACCTTCATTTGGAGTGAAAGTTGCATGCTGCTGGTAGGGTTGCCTCCCGTTAGCAGGTTACATCAACTTCAGAGCTGCTAAAGAGAAATTCTGCAGGCTAGGACAGGTTTCCAAGGTCACATTTTGTAAGTTTGGGCATTCCAAATGACGGTTTCCCCAGAAGAAACTGCCGAGTTTTGGCAGATTTATTAGTTGAAGAGAGTGAAGAAAAGGAAAGATTGCTTTGTCACTCGAATCTTCTTGTTTTACTACATTTTCCAGTGAACTACAGTGTATTATGGAGAGCTCTTCCAGATTTTGTAACATGGGGAGTAAACTAAATGTAGCAACATTCAGCAAATTCTCACAGTATCTCACTTCCAGGAGTCTCAATTGACAAAATGACTTGGCTGCAATCCCCTTGCCCCATAACTCTTTTAAGCTATCGAGGTTATCAATCCTCAATTTCTCCAAGTTTGGAAATTCAACCTGATCAATAGCATCCATTCTCTAAATAAGATGTCGGTAATCCTCAAAAAGAAACACGGAAAAGAAAAGAAGGACAACAAAGAAAATATATTTGATATGATGCGAAAATGGGAAATACTGAATTCTCTTTAACCTGTGCAGGTTTATATCATGAATATCTTATAGTACTATAATTCCGTTCACATGAACTGATAAAAAAGTATCTTTATAATTGCACAGTGATCATTCTTTTTCGTTCTTTAATATTCTTAACTAGATGATGTTTACAAAATTTTGACTCCAAAAATTTAATGTTTGTAACTGAAGCTCTAGATTTCGGACTTTTCAGTTTCAATGTGATGAAACTAAGAAAAGAAATGATGCAGGATGCTCGGAAAGGCAACTACTGCTTTATATGTAGTTTATAATCATATGTAGCAAGTAATTATGAACCACCATTAAACAGTACTAAGCTTTAAGTGAGTGTTGTGTTTTTTTTTTTCCTAAAATTTTTAAAAATAAGGTATATAACTTGGAAATAAGAGTTGAATGGCCTAGCACCCAAATATTACTAGAAAAACTAGATAATTAATACAATGTTTCCTGACAAAATTTCAATATCTTTGGTTCCATTCATTCACTGTTCAGTAGAACACATAATGAATAATCAATCTTATCTAAATATATATGATCTCCGAGGCTAAGAGAAGAGAAGGGCACTAGATTTCTACGCTGAGATCGTGGTTCACATTACTAATTAAGTTCTTCCGTTACTAGGTAACAATAAAATAAAATCGGTGTAAACAAGCAAACTAAGCATGTAAACATTTTAACTCGGACTATATGGAAATACACGGCAATATAATTGACTCTTAATATCATCACCACGGTTTTTTATGGGATTAATCAACTCCTAAACTTTCGTTGTAGTTCTGTATGTAAATTACTACTTTTCTGCCTTTCTGTATAGCGTACAGTATAAAGGTCGAATTGTATGCACAAATAATACAAAAGCATTGAACTTTAACTTAATATCCCTAAAAAGAAATTGATGCATAAAAATTGTGTAATTCTCACTGTTACACTCCATGTGTTGGTTTGATAAGATCCTTAAAGAAGACGTATGTAGTCATCGAATTTTATTATAGGGATATTTTAGTAATAAATGGCTTCAAGAAGCAAGAAGTGTTTGCATTCTTGGGAGCGGAAAAGGAGACTTTTCTCCACAAATTTCTGTTAGGTCTACACTTGAGCTGTTTTTACTTTAGTATGCACATGTTCTTTCATTTTATTGAGTCAAACTGCTTACATAAAACTATATGTACATTCCAAATCAATATTTTTCTGCATATTAAACAATTGACCTCACAGGTAAACTATGTGAACACTTTCTTAACATAATTGTTGAACGACCTTTGTGAATAATTAGTTTGTGTTATTCTCTTCAATGTGCATCCAAGAGGCATCTTTGAATTACTCAGACCACACAAAGCTATGTTTGTTTGCACTTTTATGTTTATAACCACTCGTGCGAAAAAAAGAGGAACTATATACTTTAGTATAGAATATGCATGCAAGGACCTATATACTTTGCCGAGCAAAAAAAAAAAAGGAGGAACTATATACCTTGTCACTGAAGAAGGGTTGAATAGAGCTAAAAAGGCTTCCATTAAGAGTTCCTTCCGAATCTTCAGCATTCATCCTTGAAAGAAACATGCTCAGTTTAGAGCAGTTCATGATCCGAAGCTCTCTCAAGGATATCCATTTTAACGCAGAAGTCCTTGTACAGAAACTAGTTAAATTTGGCAAATTTTCAAGTTCAAGGTTGTTCAGTCGTGGGAGCAAAATCATATCAACTGGCCCTGTCATGCTGCCTCTATTCATTCCAATAATTTCTTTCACCAACTGACATGAATCAACCTTCAGTTTCTGGAGTTGCACTAGACCTTTGGCTACAGAAGGCGCAATTACGTAGTTGAGACTGTTGCATTTCAGAACTTCTACAGAAGTTAAGCTTTGGAATCTACGAATTTCATGTAAATCCCTATTCCACCATATATTCCTCAACTTGGGTAGATTATGTAACCTCAGCTCGCTCAAGCTGGGTAGTGATACAGCAGCAGCAGCATCTTGCTCAGGTACTGGGCATCGAGGGACAAAGATCTCTTCCAATGAATCACACCCCGTGATATGAAACACTTCCAACCTTTGCAACCATGGAAGCACATTGGTGGAGCCTATATCTAGCAGCTGATCGCAGTTAGCTACTTCAAGGACTATTAGCTTCATGTAGCTCTTCTCTGGAATTTCGTTGTGCCATATCTCAGCTAAGCTATTCATGTCGGATAAATTTAATACCTTCAAGTTGGGTAGTGCTACCTACAAAATTAATTTCATTGTATTAGAGAGTATAACAGTTCTCACTTGTTCTGAAAGGCAACTGAAGTATTTTTGCAGCGTTAATATGGGATTAACAAGAAGAAGATTGTATTCTGTATTATCAATTTGATAACATTCTCTGAATAACAAAATCATAAAGAGATTTGGTAAGATTCCTCAAATATTTACAATATCAAAACCACAATAGAGTCAACAAGACTATGAAATGAGGTCAGAGTTTCTAGTTATAATATTTTCCATGATGAATATCAGAGTAGAAAATGATATGCAACGACAAATATGGTTGCCATTTTTTTTTTAACCTCTTTTTAGATAGCAAGGAAATAACTTTACAGTCTAAACTGAAAAGAGATTGGAAACATACGATACTTTCTAGACTCGGGTTGCTTTCACCGCGACATAAGTGAAGAGGAGAATGCAGTACTCACCAACTCGTTTAAGAATGTAACTTGAATATGAGTCCATAACAGGATACCATGCTTAACATTCCAGCCTATTGACTTTACTTGGACGTGAAAACAAGCTAAGGCGCATTATAAATCAGCTAAACGTGCATTTCATATGATGTAATTGAAGAAAAATGAGATGCGAAAGGGGAAAGTTGAAGCCAAGAACCGTAAGAATCTGGACTCAATATTGGAAGCCATGCAAGCCGCTTTGAATTGAGGAGATCTAGCATGGTCTTAAAGTTTTCTTTTGCAAGTAATCAAGTTCAGTTTCCTGCTTGCTTCTAGTTTTCTCTATTATAATACTGCTGGGGAAATTGTCTAGTTTCTTTACAATTAGATGGATGCACATTGTTTATCCAGCACACGACTCAGATTTAAACTCTGCCAGCATGTCAGGAGAAAATCAAAGTATGCCTAACACTACCGCATATTTATCCACCTGCGTAATTACCGGAACTCTTAGGAAAGCAAGGTGCAAATCCGTCTCATCTTTAGCACTCCCCTCACATGCAATCCCAACAGACAGACAAGTCCAGGTGGAGCATTATGCGCACAAATGGTGCAGCTTGACTGATATAAAGACGAAAAAAAGGAGCAAAGAGTTCGACCAAGACCTTACTAGAAAATAGCTCTAATACCATTTTATATCCACAATCCTAGAGTCGTGAGAAATTAAAGTAGGTGGCGACTTAAAAAGATTAACAATGGATGAACCTTTACGAGGTTAATCCATTTCACGTCATCGATGAATGAACCATTGAACCTTTCTTTTATAAACATATTCTTCACTATAGATTTGTTATCGATAACTAAACCTTTCCTTTGTAAACTTATTCATCACTATAGATTAACCTATAAAATCTTTTTAGTATGGACCACTAACATTTATTTTACACTTTCAGAATACACATTCGGAGAAAAAAAAGAGAAAGGAAGAAGGCCACCATTGCATAGAATAACCATTTCACAGCTATGAAGTGGTTTGGATTAAGCTTTTTCCCTCTATTAAATTTTCACAGACCCGTCTACATGCGGGCACAAAATATTTGAAGGACACCAAAGCGACTCTCTTAGAGGGGTAGACTGCGACTCAAGTAATTTTCCGGTCCAAGTTGATGTACAGTAAAGAAAGACAACAGTAAAAAAATAAAGGCCACCATTGCATAGAATAACTATTTCACAGCTATGAAATGGTTTGGAATAAACTTTTTCCCTCTATGGTTTTAAAATTTTCACGGAACCGTCTACATGTGGGCGCAAGAGCGTTGAAAGACACCAAAGAGGACTCTCTTAGAGGGGTTGACTACAACTCGAGTTTCCGGTCCAAGTTGATCTATAGTGAAGAGAGACAACAGTAGTCTGGATAACGAGCCATAATTTCCTTGAAACTTGTTAGATAATGTAATTATGTGATATAAAGGACGTTCATACCTTTTCACTGAAAAGTGGTTGGATGATGGTTCCAAGGTTTTCCTCAAAATTACCTTCAGAAGCAGCAAATGACTTCAGTTTGGGACAGCCGGTGATCTTCATTGTCTCCAACAATGAAAACTCTAAACTATGATTACTTTTGCAAAAGCTTGAGAGCTCCGGCAGATCTTCAAGCTCAACAGAGAGTAATTGAGGGAGCACAATGGTCTTAATGCGATCTTCTTCTTGTTGCTCTGCAAAGATCTCTTTCATCATCCCACATGAACGTACTTCTAGCTCTTGTAACTGAACAAGACCCTTCACAGAGGAAATAGAGAAAAGATATCTGAGGTCATCACATCCATGGATATACAGAGAATTAAGGTTCTGCAGGCTTAAATGGCTGTCAGGGCCCTTGTTCCACCATAGATTCTTCAATTGAGGTAAATTTGCCAATTGAATGTCTCTAATGGAAGGTAGTACCACTAGTCTTCCTTTCTTTCCATTGTCAAGAACACGGTCCTCAGTTTCACATATCTCTTCCACTGAGTCACACCAATGAACATAGAGTGTTTCCAAGTTCTGCAGATTCTGTGGAAAATTGGATGGGAAAACTATCTTCAGGTTAATGCAATGGAAAACAGTTAGAACCTTTAATCTGCAAAAGTTGTTATCAGGAAGCTGCCGGTGCCATATCTCTTTCACACTGTCCAGTTCACCTAGGCTCAACTCCTCTAAGGTGGGAAACAGAACCTGCAAAGCATGTAAAAGCACAGTTAGTTGCTAACTGAAAAAAATTGGGTAGTTTCAGCAGAATTTAATAAACATTCTAGGGGAAAGAAGTTTTTTACCCTTGTATTGAACAGGGGTTCTGGTGCAGAGGCCTCAAGACTGCCATCTGCAGCCAAATTGATGTTTGCCTCTGGGCAGAAAGCCCAGAGTTTGGGTAGAGACTCGAGCTTTAATGAATTTAACTTCGGTAGCACAATCCCACGCATTCTTGCTCCAACACCTCCTTCGTCTGAAAGTACTTCTTCAAGCTTGTCGCAATAGGTCAAATGGAGTTTTTGAAGTTGCAAAAAATCATTGGCTGCTCGCTGTGAAAAGAGATGTTTTAGTTCATGACAGTCAGAGACAAATACAGTCCTTAGCTTGCCTAAGCTTGCATTTCCAGCAGGATCCTTCCATAACTTGGTTAGTTCTGGCAAGATGCTTAGCCTCAATTCACGAAGTTGACAAAAGGAATTTGGTGGGAGATGATCATGGCATATCTCTTTCAGGTTGGCCAGGGAAACCACTTTCAACTTTTTCAACATAGAAGATATGCTAGTGTCGATAAGATACTCGATCCCACTATAACCATAAACCTCTAAGCACTTCAGGTTTCCAAGATTTTCTTTTTTCAAGTCGGTGACAATGTTCTGAAAGTCATCCAGGTAGTCTAAGAGTGGATAGTCAAAGATCAAATGTTGAGATTCTTTCAGCAATGCATTCATTCCCCCATGTAGGGTAATGTCTTGATCAAGTCTTAATCTAAAGGTTTTGGAGTACGAATAGCTGGTGAGCTTGTTCAAATCCCTCCCTATAAAAATCTTGAATCTTACCAAGTTGCTGAAGACTGCATCTTTAGGAAAAAGATTGACATCTGGTATGTGCATCTCCAATGTGCTCAAGTAAGACAAACGCGTCAACTCAGCAAGTGTAGCATTACTTGCTCCTTCTTCCTCACCTTCAGACCCCCAGTGCACAAAGCTGTTCATCATGTACAAGCATTCCAAACGATGCAATTTTGAGATCACGCCAAATGGGATTACTTCCAGATTGTTACAGTCTGTCAAATCTAAAAGTTTCAAGTGTGCAAGTTCTCCAAGTTCTCTTGGTAACATCTCTATATCAGAGCCAATAAAGCTAAGAATTTCAAGGTTCTTCAGCTCTCCAATTAGTGATAAATCTCCCAACTTGCAATGCTCAATGCACAATGTTAGGATATTCTTCAAAGCAAGAATTGATGATGGCATTGATGGAATAGGCACTTCACGCATGTGTACGACCTTGAGCTGTTCCATACTCTGAAAGAAATTATCTGAAAATTTTGTTAGATGATTGCAGCATTCCAACCGCAACAATTGAAGTCTGGGACAATCCAATCCATTAGGACATTCAACACAATCATTTGACACCACTGACATTGCATAAGAATTATTGAGTCTGCTACCGTTAGGCCATTCTATATATCCGGCATCACCATTTTGCAGGAACATGTAATCACCTCTGGAAGCCATTGATATGACAAAGTCACGAGTAACATCATGTATTCTGAAACACTCTTGTCCATCACCATCCAATAACAAACAACAAGCTTTAAGGTTGTCAATTAATGTATGTGCTCTATCTCTTGCTTCTTCTATCTTATGAACATTCTGAAACAACCTTAGTCCCATCCCATATCTCACCAAATATTCGATTGAAATGTCACGGTCATTTTTGAACAAACTACAAAGCAAGAAGCAAGATTGGACTTCTTCATCCTCCAAATAATTAAAGCTCAACTCTAATGATGAATAGACATTTGCATCCATTCCTTTGATATATTTTGGGGTTGAATGCTTTAGTTGATGGAGTGCATCGCGCCATGCATGCTTGTTCTTGCCTCTCAGAGCCCGTGCAACTGTGACAATCGCAATAGGCAAACCTGCACATCTTTTAGCTACCTTGGTCGCTGTAGGGTGCAGGTCAGGCAAATCAACGATATCATCTGTCATATTTCTGAATAAATTCCAAGAATCTACTTCAGATAAGACGTTCACTTGGAAATTTCTCTGAGTATTCATTGAGATGCATAGATCTAGACTTCGTGATGTCAAGATAATTTTGCAACCTTTATAAAGATTACCATGCATAATTCCAATAGCCTGCAAATCAAGTGGTGTCCACACATCATCTAGTATTACTAGAGTGCTTTTCAGTTGTTTCAGTCTTTCACGTAACCGAGCAGCCCTTAAAAGGTCATTCTCCTCCTTCAAGTTTAGTCCTAACATTTCCGCAAAATCACTTTGAATTTTTCTCAAGTTTGGTGCATGTGATATCACAACCATCACAATCTCATCAAATAGATTATATTCCCCTGCTTCCTTGGCAACTGCTTCCACAAGAGTTGTCTTCCCAATGCCGCCCATCCCATATATCCCAATGATGCTGATGCTATCATCTTCCAAAGCTTCCATAATTGCTTTAAATAATTGTTTTCTGGATTCGAAAACATCCAAATCTCGTCCAGATGTAGACCACATGGGTGGACGAGGCGCGGGATACGAAATTTCCTTGAACTTCCCATCCCGTACAAGCTCGTCAACAGCCGTTGCTTTCTTCTTGGCATTTCTACTAATTTGGTGACGCGACTTCAAGCTTAGGAACGACCCACTTAAGCACCTCTGCCTTCCATTGCCTTCAGAATTCAATAAATTTTCAGATTCTTCAACCATTCCATCAGCTCGTGCAAGCCATTCCTTTACGTCTGGCATAACAAGCTCTCCATTCCTATTTGCAGCATCCACTAGCTGCTTGATCCTAAATTGAACATTTTTCAGATTTGAAATTTGACTCCTTAAGCCATTGGTGTTGTTGTTATAGGCAACAATGTATCCAAATGGACGCCCAATTGGTATAACCAAATACTCAACCAATTTTGCAGCAATGGAAACAACAATATCGGCAGCAGTCATCCTTGATTTCCAAGTTTGATTACTTTTATCTCTTTCAAGGTTAAATCTACTCCTCTTAATGAATCTCCAACAAAATTATACAACACCTACGGATCGCATTTCCTGTCAAAAATGAGAAAGAATAAGCAAACCCAAACAGACGCCAAAATAGAACTAAAATCAGTCGAACCTTTCTTTTTGTGATTCTTTTTCTCTCTTTCCTTCTTCCATTTTTCTTTTCTTCTTTTTAGGAGCTTTTTCTTTAGGGTGCTTCAGATCATAAAATATCAACTGTTCAACACTATACCACATATACTATTTGAATTGCAACTCTAAAATGTACTCATTTTATATAAGACTTCTGTCAAAATTCAATCACGGTTACACAGAGAAGGCAAGATTAGATCTTTCGGTTTTTAATGGGAAGTATTATAGTAGGTAAACACAACTTGGAGAATCAAATGAACTAAAATTTGCAAATATGATGGGCATCATAAAAGCTTACCTCTTTTTAGCAACAACAGAATATGGGAACAGGTGTCTTCATTTCATCACCCACCAAGATTACAGCTGAAAGTTGAAAAGAAAAGAAAGGGAAATGGGTTGCAAAGAGTGATTAACAAAGATTGGATCATAGGATGAATTAGAGCTTGAGTAAGAGAAACACACAAATGGGTTTTGATTGAATTTGAGGGTAGATATGAACTCTGAATTTTTATGCAGTTTACTTTGACTTTGGACAATAGATCAGTTGACTGGGGTAGTTGTGTAATTCTTATTTGCTGTCCTTCTAATATTCTGATTGGCAAAGGAATGAGTTGCAACCCATTTGTATGGGAAGGCAAAATGGGACATTCTTAAAATATGAAAGGATTAAAGCTTTGGAATATATTCCCAAAATGATTATTTAATTTTAAATTTTTTTTACTATTCTCTTCATTTGAGAATGATAGTTAAATTTTGACCGATTAATTTGATTAAATTTAAACGAAATATTTATAAAATTTTACAACTTGTTACGAATTTATAAAATTGTTTATTAATAATATTCTTACACAATTATTGAAATAATAGAATTTAAAATATGATGGAAATATGTTAAATAATAATTTGATAATGTCTCATGCTAACTTCTCGAGGAAAAGAAAATTAATTCCCACTTCAGGAGAAGGAAGGATAATATATAAAGTAAGTAGGTAAGCAATACTCCCTCATCTCAACTATATTGGTCAATGGACAAAAATTTAAGGATTAAAATTTATTAATGATTAACTTAACTTTAAGTTATAATTAATTTATTTAGTAAATATGTTGTATAGTTAGGAGTATAATAAGAAAATAAGTAATAAATATTTATTAAAAATTAAAGTGATAAAAAATTTTGAGATAATCAAAAATAAAAAAATTAATCAATATAATTAAGACAGAGATATGATTAACATTGAAGGGTGGCCATAAAAAATGTGATGAGCGCAAAGAAAAATTTAATAATGTTATTAGACCATGAACGCTAGAATTCATTAGAAGTAGTTTGTAATTGTCCTATGCTCTTATTTTGTTTCAATTTCATTTTGTTTAGTTATTTGATAATGTCACACCCCAAATTCGATCTCATTTCAAATTTTAAGTCAGAACATGAGTATTATAGTTGATATCATCACTAACAAATCGCTTAAACCCATAATCATGCTCAAACATAAGTATACATGCCACTACATTTCGTCATATCTTACATACCATAGTTACTCTCACATTCTTTTAAAAAATAAATTAAAAAAAGGCACCCCGTGGATGTTTATATTAAATCAATTCGTGATTCAATACATCCATAAAAATAGTTGAGACTTCATTGTATCACACTTTACCTTCAAATATAAAAAAGGTAGTTCGAGCTAGATAATGAGTCACACTATTCAATGAACGTTTGACAAAGAAGAGAGTGACGCTAGTGATTCCTGCCAACGGTATCAGACAATCAACTATAATTCCACCAAACAGAGATAAGTTTTTCCCACTTTGTTGAAGAGTCTGCCACACTAAATGATTGTTCGTCTCGAGAACAACGTTGTGAACCAATTTCGCTTTTAGTCAACACAAAATTTCTCTAACACTAATCGCATCAGTTAAACCCAAAGCTCACATACTTAAGTAAAAACGCAAAGCGCTATATTACCGTTCAATCTTTCATACAAGTGTATGTATGATCGCACTGTCGTAGCCTACTTACTTTTATCACTAACAAAATTAATATATATAATGGTAAGAAGGATGTCGATACACTGAATACTTGAAATAAGTAAATTAATACAAAGTAATAACCGATTCCGAATACTTCGAATAGTTTAATTTGGTGTAAATATCAGTTGTAAGAAATCTAAGTTTATGGGATCCATCGTTAATTATCATTCATGTTCTTTACCTAAAAATATCAATTGATATTCTCGTGATTACTTTTAAACAATAGCATATTACATCTCCTTTCGGAAGATATGATGTTCGCGTCTCCGATATCGCTAGGCACTTAAGGTCACTAACATATACGAGGGACAGAAACCCTTTAAGCACCTATGAACTGAACCAATCCTAACTCATGTTATATGCTTGTTGAGCACTACAATATTTATTACTTATTTTTGATCAAGCTTATTCAATCTCCCTAATAAAGATTCATACGCAACTTACGACAGATCTTACCAGAGTGCATTGGCCACTACAAACTGATAATAAAAGACAATTAATCCAATCAAGAATAGTGACGAGAACATCAATTAAATAAAAAGAATTATCTCATAAATATGAACAATAATTAAGGTTTACCTCCAACTCCTTGGAAGAATGAATTAGTTTCTCATAATCTCCTTGAATACAATGAAAATAGGTTTATACGTAAGAATGCTAGAATATCCTACGTTAGCCTAAAAACTACTAGAATAGCCGTTTATATAGGACTGCTAAAATATCCTACTAAAGACCTAGGAAAACCCTAAAACAATTAAACCCCAAAACTTCTGTAACTTCATTGGCACAACCGTGACCTCTTCTCTGTAAAATCATGTACAAAATCTTCGATTTGTTTTTCTACCTCAGCCCTTGAACGTCTACAATATCAAAATTGGTCCTTTAAAACTCCAAAACTCCACATTTTCTCTTATTTTGACATAAACGGCTCGAAATTCTTGAAATACACAAAATTAATCATATAGAATTAAGGCAAAATAATCATAGAAATAACACAATAATATAGGTACTGCTATCAACACTCCTAGACTTTGTTTTTGACCGTCTATGTCAAACAAAAATTAAAAATTAAACTAATAAATCTAACTCACTTTTGTAGGAATCACGGTTACACTTAGCATGCGAAAACAAGCCTTTAAATTCCTAGATTACCCCTAGTGGACGAGTTGTGTCTCGTAAGAGTTTGCAGTGAATCTATCCACAAAATTTCTCATACATTAACAATGCAATCACATATTGATCGTACCATTAGAGTTCACCACATAGTTGCCACATAAAAATAGCTTACCGTATCTAAACATTGTAACATATACTAGAAATAAGCAATTTACTGTATCAGTAAAGCCTTTGTTAGAAATAAGAGCGTGCTTCACCTCACTTGAGTAATAATTTTGCTAAATACTATCTTCGGAGCGTCAAATCAGCGCCAAGGTTATCTCCGAATTTTCAGTCCGTCCGACTCATTTCTTTTGATTGCATAACTTTTTTTTTTCTTTTAGCCAAGTGACTTGTGCATAGCACAAACAATCACCGTGGTGCAATTTAAGCACTCTTTTAACATGAGATGATGGTTGTTTCACTTTTTTTTTTGCACAAGGGGATTGAGATATAAATATTTTTAGAATTCACTCTTTTTCATATAATTTCCTTTCACGCCACGGGGGATATACACATTGTACTTCATTTCTTCCAACCCCGATTTTCATTATTATACTCTTTTGCAATCAAGCATACCTTTCATCCATATTTTACCAATCTGCATCTACCTGCTCCTTCAATGTATTAGCGTGCTTGTGTGCTCAAGTGAAGCATATTCTTAATAACTGACGCAAATAGAACATCAATTTTAATCACAGATTTGGACTAGAGTAAACAAGGTTCAAAACACGCTATTCTACTTTCTTAGTCAAGCATGAGAACTTAGCAAGTAATCACGTATGCTTTCACATAGTTATGACATAAGTTGCAAAAATATAGGTACTTATGGGATAAATTACCTAGTTAAACTAAAACGAAACGAAATAAATAAGCATAAACAAAGTAAAACATCAAATAAAACTAAAATATGAATACACATATTCATACCCTCCTAGACTTAAATCTTGACATTGCATTTGATGGCATAATAAAACAATGAATTAAATAAAGACGTAGTCAAGGAAAGAGTACGATTTCGCCCAATATCTATTGGGGTGGAGGCTGCTGATGGAACTGCATAAATGCGAAAAATTGAGCCAATTGCTCATAGTGCAATTCAATGGACCGGCGCGTGGCAGATATCTCCTCACCAAAGTGATGAAGTCATTGGGTTGTCTTTTGACTAAATATCCCAAACTCGTTATAAAATTGTTGACACCCAAAGTTGGGTGCTTGCGCAAAACTGTGAAGTTGGTATTGACCTTGCTATTGTACGTGGGGATATCTATGGATGAGTGTAGTGGCCAACTTGTTGAAAATTAGAGTCACCTTGCATATGTCCCAATTGGTCATAACTGGCTATACTTCTCCCAGCACTGGTTTTTAAGCTTCCTTTCTTCTTCCTTTTTCTTTCTATTCTTTTCTCTTCCCTTCTTTCTCTCAGTTTCTCTTCTCTCTTTCTCCCTATTTTCCTCTCTTTTTCCTCTGATTTTTTAACTTAAAATAGATAAGGAGGGAAATGTATTTATAGGTTTGGCTAAGTAGGAGGTGTCACTTCCTTTTCCTAGGTTTTGATTCATATAAGCTAGGCTAGTTTCTTGACGATTAGGTCCTTCAATTTTATACCATTTACAGTTAGGCCCTCCTTTCATCTTTTCCTTCTCCCTCGTTTGTCCTTCAAGGTTTCAAAGTTACCATATAGGGATATTTACATCATTTACTTTTTTACCTCAATGAAATGCATAATTTAGGGTTTTATTGTCATACACTCAATAACCATCAATGCATAGGGTTAACTCTACTTTACATGAACACGAGATCTCGCAACATTCCCTCATAAGGAATTCGTCCTCGAATTCCAAATAGTGTTATATTGGGCTTTCTACATTATATCCTTATTAACTCTCATTCTTTAATGCGACAACTAACTATTTCCTTCGTCCAGATAGGCCTTACCTTGATTCATTCGAATAGCTTGCTCAATTTTCCCTATTCTAAGAATAATATTCCACTCCATTAAGTCCTTTGCCAACATACACTAGTAGTAACGACCAAGTGAACCCTAGGGAGGATGAATACTATTGCATGTGTCCAGGACGAATTTGGATGTAATTGGTAGAACACATTTACTAATTGGCCACCAAGACCACCCCATGGGTTGGGAAACTTTGAGCCCCGATCTGTACATTAAAGGGAGTGCTACAACTACGATTAACCTACTCAAAACAACTAGTTCATACCATCAAATGTTAAAGGAATGACTCATCAATAGGTGGATAGTTGAGTACTATTTGATATATTAACCCTCTACATATTCATCTCGGCCCCTAGCAGCCACAAAATTACCTAAGGCTTCTTTCCAAGGTACGTTAAGTGATGCTAGAAGTCCTTTGAACAAGATTGGAACTTCAGGTTCAATAAGTCAGACAACTTTCAACCCGCCTAATTTTAGGTTTACCGAATCGTACGGATCGCATCAAATATTTATACCATAGAGGAAGTAACAAAGAAAAGACTCCTTCTATCAACGCTCAGACAAAGGCAAAACAAGCCAAATTTACACAATAGTGGCCGGGAGATGAAAGATCAATGACCTTCATGCAAAGAATTGGTGACTTTAGTTGGAACCAAGGTTGTCTCAAGCTAGTACGAACATTTTATATACATGTATCATGTGACATGTATACCAAATTCCCCTTGGCTTAAAGATGTAAAAGTGTAAACAAAATCAATGTAACCTATCAAAGTATAGTCAGATAAAAATCCAAAAAGACACAGGTGACTTGGTGAGCATCAACTTGCTATTGGTCGAAGTATATCAAATAAAAATCTAGGAGGCACACAAGTAGATGAGGGAACCCAATCGTATCCCTAATGCATAAACAAAAAAAACTCTACCTTTATCCCATAAATATTTGCTTCCGTATATGCTCAACTCGTAATTTCTTCCATAATTCGAATTTCCTTTTGAACTTCTACTATTCGTGTGTTTCATAACTATCTAGTATATTGACCATAAATGCATACGTTTATTCACTTTGACATTGTAATAGTGGTATTTATCTGGATAAGAAATGAAAAGCGGCAGATGTCCAATTTTACAACAATTCTAGTACTTGCTTGCTTCCGAAACAATACTACGGGAACCTAGTCAATAATAATAGGACTATTACTAGTGATGCTACTATGGGTCTTAACTCTTGACAATCACATTTTTGTCTAGTGGAAAGATAAAGAGGTATTAACTAGCAAAACCTTCATTAGAGGAGACATTAATCCTCTAAACCCACGTTATCTCATACCTAATAACAACTCTGAAAGGTCGAGGCGATGGGCAACCCCGACAGTTATCGAGCCATGGTTATAAAGGGAACAATGATATTGAGAGAACTCTTCAGTTTCTAGTTTCTGATCCTAACCTTGAGAAAAGTTACTTTATGACCATATGCCCAAACTTATTTCATCTTTATGTCCTAAATCCTTGTTTCCTAATCTCTTTTCCAAGGAACATATCCCTGCTCTGTTACCACTTCTATCATGCCCCAGAATCGCTCTCCTCTCGAATTCCAAGCAAGGGCGTGAGTCAAGGTAGTCAAAATCGGGATCTTAAGTAAGATCGGAGAGGGGGGGGGTAAGATCGGAATCGTAAAATCGTAAGATTCTACACACTTCCTAAAATTAAATACTATAACATATAATATATATACCAATATAAATTTTATAACCCATAATATATATACTAACTA
>JAOTQG010015082.1:0-15843 GCA_025631175.1 Iris virginica
TATTAAAACATTCTAGAAAAATATATTTAAAATTAAATAAAAAGCATCTGTTCCTCCCCCTTCTTCATTCTTATTTTGATTTACTTTTGTTTTTTTGTAATTTCTAAATTTAATATTTTTTTAAAAAAAATTGATTTTCACATGAGTATCATAAAAACTTGTATTTTTTATTTAATAAATAAATCCTTTTATCTTTAAATAATATTTGTTATTTATTCATATAATAAGAGATAATTTCGTTTCAATATAAGTGTTTCGCTAGTCTTAATTTGGTTGTTTAATTTTTTTCTTTAACATTTTAATTAGAGAATATAAATAAATTGTATTCATAATAACCATTTTCACCCACCTTCAATTTGAATGTGTCCATAAATTTCATTCTACATAAAATATTATGTATATGGATACATTCGAACAAGGGGAGTACAAATTATGTAGCTTTTAATTTTCACAATAACATTTAAAATTTAGTTTCTTAAAATTTGGTCTCATTTTCTATTTTAATTTGGGATTTTAATTTAAATATTTTTTATTTTTTAACTCTATATTAATATTTATGTTACTAATTATATTAACGAATCTAATTTATTAATATTTTAGGAAAAAAAGATAATTTTTGTAATAATTTAATTTTTTTACTTTTACTTTATGTAGATATTTACTTTATTTGTTATTACTAATATTAATTAATTAAATTAAATAATAATAGCATATAAATTATAAAAAATGAATAAAACAATTCATATTTGATAACTAAATTTTAAAATGATTATGTTATACTTATACTAATGAAGAATTTAGATAGAAGAGTAGACGTCGTATAATGGCCAAATCACGATGAGAACATTAAAAAATTGGTCAAACCACAGAAGGTAGTGGTGCAAATTATCCCAATTACTATATTGTACGTCGATTCATCAATATCAACAAAATATCAAATGCGCTTTTAAAACTATATATTATAATAATATGATAATGGTAGCTATATAATTTACAATAAATATGATCTTGACTGATGATCATGTTATTATTATCATACTCTGAATTTAAACTTAATACCCACATTCTTGAAAAGCAAATATGAAAATTAGTAGACTCCACTGTGAGCAAATAATGTTGAAATGAGAACTTTAAAAATTGAGTAATTTCATTCATTTGACTTTAATTTGTTTGTCTTAACATTTATTATCAAGAAAACCTATTAAATGAAAAAAAAATTGAAATTTAAGAAAATATATTCTATTCTACTAGTGAAATACTCAAATATACTCCCTCCGGTTCAAAATAGTTGATCTCTTGGGAACAAAATTTTGTTTCAAAATAGTTGATGTTTAAGGTAATTTTTCTGCAATATTCCTAAATTACCCTTCTGCTTCAAGACTCTTCAACTTCCATGCTCCATTACTCCAACATAAGTTCTCATTTCCAATAAAAACCATGACTCTTTATGAAAATGTTAAAGGGGAGTAAAAATGGAAATATAATACATAATAAATGTTTTTCTTGATTTGTGAATTAAAACCTTAAAAATCAACTACTTTGAAGCGGGGGGAGTAATAGTAACAATGAACATGAGAGGACTGGAGGATCATGGAGAGAGAGAAACCAACAAGATGAGGAGACTTGGAGAGGGGTAAAATGGGAATAGAGGGCGGAGAAGAGGGATGACCTAAATGCCCTCTTTTTATAGGCGCAGCCGGAAAAAATCGAGCAATAATTAGTTTACTCCTAACTGGGAAGAGAGTTTTTTTGGTGCCCTTTTGCCCTTCCTCCGAAAATTTCTCCGCTCATCCCAATCTCTAGTCTACCATTTCTCTCCTTCGTCCCCCTTCCGGTCATTTCACTCTCTCTCTCTCTCTCTCTCTCTCTCTCTCTCTCTCTCTCTTACCCGCCAAATTCAATTTCTCCCTCTTTCTTCTTTATATTCGTTTTACCTAAGCAATTTAGTTTTCATTCAATCTCTGCATTTTCTTTTCTCTTTTCCAACGTTAATTCGACTTCTTCTCGCAGTTTATTGTTATCTCTCTTCTCACGATCTGTCTTTTGTTTGCCTTAATTTTGCAGGGTTTCCCATCTTTGTTCGTGGCATCCAGAATCAGGGTTTTCTCATTTGGTTCGAAATCTGGCTTGGGTTTTGGTGAGTTTTTATGCAGTTGCTAATTCTGTTTGTCTTAGCTAATGTCAAATTTTATGAGAGTTGAAGAGAAGTTTTCTTTGAATATTGGGTTTTCTATACTTTTAGGTTAAAATTTTTCTTGATGTAGTTATTTTGGTAAATGGTAGTACACCAGTCCCTTGCGCAGAGTCAATTTCATAACCCTGATTCTGTTAGCGCATAGGTCGATGTTGAGTTGCTTAGTGTGGATTGTCCATGTACATTCTCATTCGTCTCTTTGCCAGTATATAGCAGAAAATTCCTAGAAGTAGTAATTACTTTCTCTTTCCTAGTTGTTCTTTTTACAGATTTGATGAAATGGAAACCTAATTTTTAGTTCTAAAAGAAATCAAAGAAGAAATGGAGAGAGAGAGAGAGAGAGAGAAGATGAAGTAAGAAAGCAGCCAATAACAAGGAATTTGATATGTTCTACCAAATGATATGCAGCTAAACATTTAAGATTACTTGTAGATCTTTAATTCTCTAATCTCCGCTGGCTCATCTGTAACCTATGACCCATCTCCCTCGGCAAGCAAATAACGGATTTTGGCTAACACTACCGATGCCCCAATTCTCGCCAGAGTTCTTTGTCGTGAGAACTTAAGGGATAGTCAAGGTTTGTCCACGGATCTTTTGTTCGACGTACGGCCTGATTACAACCGATTTCGCCTTGACCGTATCACTGTCGTTTCAACAATGGAGGAGATAAGCAAACTGATAAAGAAGACACAGAGAGAAAGAGATTGTACGTTGTGAATTAGGATCTTTGAGATACAGGAGGCTCAAGCTTGGAAATAAATAGGTATAATGTGGGTTTTTGGTCAATTTGGCATCTTCAGATTCAAAGGGGACCATTCAGCCTTGTTTTTAAAGCTGAACTGGTTAGTTGTATCAAGACTGTTCCAGATCGGAATTGCCTTGGTAACAAACGCATGGAATTTTAATTGAGTCGGACCGGATTGGACAATAACCCATTTCAGATCCAAGAAAGAGCAAACAATAGTAATCAATATGCTTACTGAGTATAATTCTGATGGTTTCTAATATACTTAGTCTTGAGTATAAGAAATGAATTGTATTTGAACAGTCATAATGTAGTATTGGATTTTGTTTTGTCATTCTTTTTTTGCTTATCTCGCAAAATTACTGTCCTCAAGCTGGCTCTGCAGACTCAATCTCCCGAACACTAGTTTGGAAAGTTAGTGGCTGACCAGTTGAGCTAACCCTTGTTGTTAACTGTTAAGTTATATTATACATATTCATTGGATTTATACTTTATTTGCTAGTATTTTTAAATTATTATACATATACATTGGATTTTATCCTTTATTTGATAGTAATTCAAGCACGAGTTAGCCTAGTGGATATGGTTTTGATCCACTTTCATGTTGTTGCATAGGAGGGCTGGTGGAGAGATTGAGTGACAAGGAAGCCTACACCTATCCATTATATAGCCAATTATTGTTGAGAGTATTACAATATGTTTGACTATGAATTTGTTACTTCCTCATTCCCATGAAAGGAGCACTTCCTTCTATTTATTGTCCCAAAAAGACCCCCATTTACAAGCTTAAGATATAAATTTCCATTGTTGTTTCAAATTTATTGTTTATTTTTTAAAACAGGATGTTTCTTTTATGTGTCATACCTAAAAAGAATGTAATCTTGGTGCAACTAAATGAAATACATGGAACTAAGGTTACATAAAAGTTTGACTTTGTCGGTGCTGCCTTCTTTGCAGGAAAGAGCAATAACTATATTTGAGCTGAAACTTTCCTTTGTATTTAGCTCTTTCTGAGGAGGGCTTAACTAGTAGAAATAGAAAATAGTTTGTCTATATCATGTTTCAAAGAAATATTTTACGTTACACTGCTATGCTTTAGATGCTTACTTTCGCATAGTATCATTGTTATGATGTTGTATTATTATTTCTTTAAATGAACAGTGTTCCAAGTGGGGAGTTTGAAGGTTCTATATAATGGAAAACCACGATCCACTTCTGGGGCAAAGACGGGATATACCGCTGGTTACGAAGCAGCACTTGGGATTAAGACAGGGTCAGAATATAGTGGTTGGTCAGGGTCATAACGTAGGTCTAGGACAGACCCATGAGCATGTAGCACAGACTAGTAATCAGGAATTAGGTTTGGTGAATGGTCACGGCCGTGAACTACTTTTAGATCATGAAGTTGCTGTTCCACATGCTCAAAATCAAGCCAGTAAGAATGGCAATAGTAATCAACAAGAGAATGGATATGATCACGATGGTGAGGATGGGGAGGAGCAGGGTGAGGACAATGACCCTGGCATTGAAGAAGATGATGCTGGTGTGAGTGTAGAACACCATGATCCTCAAGTGGGTGTTTCTGATCAGGGTCATGAATTGGCTGTTGTTGAGGATGAGAACTTGGAGCTTGTTGTGCACCAGAATTCCGAAATGGGTATTTTACCGATCTCTGCTCAGCAGCCTCAGTTTGTGGTCACAACTCCACTCATTCAGAGCCGAACCATGGTTCCTGCTCCCAACTACGAGTTAACCGTTGGCCAGGAATTTCCTGATGTTGCAAGCTGTCGTAGGGCTTTGAGGCACACTGCAATTGCTCTCCACTTCGAGATTCAGACCGTCAAGTCTGACAAGACCCGTTTCACTGCTAAATGTGCAAGCGAAGGATGTCCTTGGAGAATTCATGCAGCAAAGCTTCCAGGTGTTCCCACCTTCACAATTAGGACTATCCACTCTGAACATACTTGTGGTGGAATTGCCCATCTTGGTCACCAGCAAGCTTCAGTTCAATGGGTTGCAACTTCTGTGGAACAACGCCTCAAGGAAAACCCGCAATGTAAGCCCAAAGAGATTCTTGAAGAGATTCATCGTGTTCATGGCATAACTTTGTCGTACAAACAAGCCTGGAGAGGAAAGGAACGGATTATGGCTGCTCTTCGTGGGTCATTTGAAGATGATTATCGCCTTCTTCCCCAATACTGTGACCAAGTCAGACGGACAAATCCAGGAAGCATTGCATCGGTTTACGTGAATCCTGCTGATAACTGTTTCCAGCGTCTATTTATTTCTTTTCAAGCTTCAATCTATGGGTTTCTGAATGCATGTAGGCCACTTCTTGGGCTTGATAGAACTGTTCTGAAAAGCAAGTACCTTGGGACTTTGCTTTTTGCTACCGGGTTTGATGGCAATGGCGAGCTTTTTCCACTGGCGTTTGGGGTTGTAGACGAGGAAAATGATGAGAACTGGATGTGGTTCCTCTCTGAGCTGCATAACCTTCTGGAAATTAACACAGAAAACATGCCAAGGCTTACAATCTTGTCTGACAGACAAAAGGGTATTGCTGATGGAGTGGAAGCAAATTTCCCAACTGCCTTTCATGGCTTTTGCATGCTTCATCTTACTGAGAATTTTCGAAAGGAGTTCAATAATACTATGCTTGTCAACCTTCTTTGGGAAGCCGCCCATGCTCTTACAGTCCTGGAATTTGAAGCAAAAATTATGGAGATTGAAGAAATATCACAAGAAGCTGCATACTGGATTCGCCGTGTTCCATCTCGCTTATGGGCCACAGCATATTTCGAAGGGACACGCTTCGGGCATCTGACTGCTAACATTGTTGAATCTTTAAATGCTTGGATACTTGAGGCGTCCGGGCTCCCAATCATTCAAATGATGGAGTGTATTCGCCGGCAATTGATGACTTGGTTCAACGAACGAAGAGAAACTAGTATGCAGTGGACATCCATACTCGTTCCAGCAGCTGAAAGGCGCGTCTCAGAGGCTCTTGAGCGGGCCCGCACTTACCAGGTCCTTCGAGCGAATGAAGCCGAGTTTGAAGTCATATCTCATGAAGGAACCAATATTGTTGACATTCGGAATCGTTGTTGTTTGTGTCGAGGATGGCAGCTGTATGGTTTGCCTTGTGCACACGCGGTGGCAGCCCTCCTCTCTTGCAGGCAGAATGTCCATCGGTTTACAGAGAGTTGTTTCACTGTGACAACTTATAGGAAGGCATACTCTCAGACAATACATCCAGTCCCAGATAAGAGTCTTTGGAAGGAAATGGCGATGGAGACGGCGCAAGGCGAAGATAGTAGTGTCACTGAAATCATTATTAACCCGCCAAAGTCACTTAGACCTCCTGGAAGACCAAGAAAGAGGAGAGTCCGGACAGAAGATAGAGGTCGCGCGAAGCGGGTTGTGCATTGCAGTCGGTGCAATCAGACTGGGCATTTCAGAACTACTTGTTCTGCTCCAATATAATCAACACTATCGGTCCATAATTAAAGCTTAATGTTACTATTGAAAGGCTTCATGTAACTCTGCACAAGCTGTTAAATTATGCTTAATGCAATAAAAAATTGCCGTATGGTCTTAGTACTGCCTGCTGCTTTTCCAAAGTTATAGTGCTAGCAAAACTGTAACCCATTTTATTCAAGCTAATTATGAATAAAACGGTACACTCATTTCAGAAGTAAAACTTCAGTATTAGTATTACTTTAGCATTGACACTTGCATTTTGCAGATAAAACCTTTAGGATACTAAAAACGTGTCTTCAACCTAAAGAAGCATCGTCATACTGGTGGACAGCGGCACAACAGAAACGCGGAGCGGCGGAGGTATATGCTCAACCGTCTGTCAGGACACTGAAAGATAAATTTAGACAAGGGAAAATAGCAGTGCTGCTCGAAGGCAAAGAACTAAAAAACAAAACCAAAGAAGTTGCAACTCAAGGCTGTCAACCAGCTAAGTCATAAGGGGGGGCCCTGAATTTTTCAGTATTTCATTTGGAAAACACTAAACTATCGCAATACAACATCTCTAACTTCCCCTCAGCTGAACCATCTTACAAATCTCGTGCAAATAGGTACTATCACATCTCAAATGGCGGCCCAAACCTTTCTATTTGGAGATCTAGTAGCCATAATTAGCTCCATAAACGGGCCCATAGTCTCCACCAGCAGGGGGATGACCACCATGACCAGTTGGGTTGGTCGGTTGAGATGGGTAAGCAGGACCATGACCAGGATAGGAATTATACCCTCCTTGCCCAGGTGGTGGACCGGTTGAATTCTGAGCAGCACTCGCAGCATCAGCAATAAAGTTCTGCATAATGAAAGCCAAGAAATATATCAAAACGAATAGATGAGAAAAAGATTTCTGAAAAAAGAGAAAAAGATCTCTGCATCATGTTCATGTATCAAATCAGGAAGGTAGCTATCTACATGAATGATAGAATAGGGGGGAAAAACTACTGCTGTATTAAAAGATGTAAACTCTTTAGTGCTAGGGAAAGCCAAAACAACCGTCCAATTTTGAATAGGCCCGAGGAGATCTAGCCAAATATAACTGATTTATGTGCCAATAAACAGAAATAAGGAAGCAGTAATATAGAACAAAAGTGGTAAAGCGTTTAATAAGTGCCTGTATCAACTGCTGAGCAGTTTGGACTTGTGATGCAGATCCATTTATCTCGACAGTCATTTCATCCGGAATGCCCCTCGTCTCCTGTATTGCAATTGTTGCACCACTGGCTCGCCGGATGTAGCTAATATTTGCACCCGATGTGCCGATAACAGCATCTGCATATAAGAGAGGAATTTGCATGTTCTGGGAGACCTACATGGAGCACAAAATATCATCATAAACTGCAGCAGAATATACAATAGAGCTATGGAATTTTTTACCTTTGTGACCATTGATTGTTGCGACTGCAAATTAGTAGCCTGAGGCCCCATATGTGCATCTCGGCCATACGTAGGCGGACCTTGGCGAGACTGCTTTTCCATTGGAGGTGGCATCTCTACTGGTGGAAAATAATTGTCAAATTGACGTTGAGGCTGCATATATGGAGGAGTGGGTCCAAAACCAGGTCCGCCACCGGAATTCATGGGAAAACCTTGCGGAGGCCCCCAAGATTGGGCAGGAGCCATCTCTGGGTTCCCTCGAGCATTTGGCATTTGCATCTACAAAAAAATATGTATAAACATAATCATAAACTCCAACAAAAGTATATCTAACAATGATAGGGAACTACTATCAAATACATATCTTTCTGCAAATAGATTTGACAAGTTAAAATGCAACATTTTCATGAAACACGAGAAACTGGCATAACAGTAGATCGCATGCACAAGCTTGAACAATTGCCAGCCACAAAATGGACGAACTAAATACATGGCCCCACAATCTAGGTTCACCATTCCCTTTACAAAGTCTATGAGCTACTACACAAACATTAATTATATCAGTGTTTTCCGTTGAACTAAACGAATGCAGTAACAATTAATATAATTTAAACTCATTGAATTCGGACAAATAAAAGCAGGAAAAGATGTGGATCAGATGCCTGCAAAAGAGTCGGTTTAAATAACCAAAATGGATTTAACCTCATTTGTTAATCGGAGGCCACTCCTAGCATGCAATCTTTGATTAGCAAAAAAATACTAATATTTTGTCCAATCAGAACTTCAATCGTGTCTAGAACCACACTTAAACAGCAAGACTTACTTGCATCTCAAATATTCCAATAACACTGCGATCAACCAAAAATTTTCTGAGATGAGTTGCAATCAGTTCAACTGCTGTGTGTACGCCTGTAGGCTCCCCTTGTACCTCAACAACACTATCATCCGGTAGAGCAAAAACAGGCAAGTTTTCTGCAAAATTTATTACCAAACAAAAAAAAATCACATCTGTATCAAACCCAAGAAACTAAGCGTAGATATATAAACCACTGCGTCAGGGATTAACACCGATTTAGTACATCGCCTTAGCCCGCTTAACCTTCTCAAATGCAGCTCACAAACACAGGAGATATACGAAGAATCATAATGCTACACCAGGAGCTTGAAACCATGCTTAGAGCTCCAGACAACCTTAAACTACCAGCAATCTAACTCTTTTCTGTTTCTTTTCCTTCCGATAAGCATTTTACGGTCTAACTACACACTTCAGTCTCAAAGTAAATCATGATAAATCATCTAAAGCATGATTATTGAATTACAGGAGAACAGGAAAAAAAGAACACTTAAGCATAAATAACTTCCCAAGTAAAATCTGAATAAACATTTATAAGCACAATGGAGGTTTCAGACATATATATATATATATATATATATTTATTGGAAAATGATCATCTACAAACCACAAATATCGTACAAACGTGTGAACCAGTTGTATCTTAGTATATGTTTGTTGTATGTTCGTTAATTTTGTGGTTTGTACTATAGGTAGCTGATCAAATGCGAAGCTGCGAACTCTGCGAAGCACATTGATCCATCAAAATGATTTTGATGGATCATAGCTGGATATCAATTCTGATCCATCAAAATAAATTTATTCATTGATACATCAATTTTTTCATTGATTCATCAATTTATTCATTAATTTGGATCAATGTGGTTAGCAGAGTTAGAATATTTAGGTTTTTAGCCGAATCAGCCCTTATGTATATATATATAAGCAAAACCCAAAAGCACCCATGCTACAAAGCCTAAAACACCAACCATCACCATAACTCACTTAACAATTCTAATTTCTAAATGGTATAGGATGATTAGCAAAAGCACCTCCTCCAAGCACTCGAATTGTACATTGTGAGGCATCTTGGATAGACTTTATAGTTGCTCCCTGCTTTCCAATCAAGCTTCCAGCTTGTGTGGCAGCCACAAGTAGCCTTGAGCAAATCGTTCCTCCGGCACCAGGTGGAGCATGAGAAGGGTCAGTGTCGGTGTCAATAATGCGTTTATGAACCTTGAGCAAACCATCCATGGCAGGAGGAATAGGGAGATCAGGCTCCTCCTTCGCAGAGATCATCACCTAACAAGAGAGCATATGAGATAGATAACGTCAGAAAAATCATCTAAACTTCATCTTAGATAAATTTAATCAAATCAAGACCACTGAACCAGAGAGTATCTAGCATTCATTCTTCTTTAAAACCCCAAGGTCGGAACTCAACATTAGCAGGAAGAAAAAAGCTATTTCACAGTAATTATAATAATTATAACATCTACAGTATCCAAGGCTCATACAAGGCAACAGGAAAGCAACCTTGTCCAGCAATTGAGTTCAAGTAGTAAGATCAGCCTCATGAGCTGAGACATTCACATGGAATGCTTCAACTCTCAGAACGACTCAAACAGCAAGAGAGAAAAAATGTACCTGATTTACGAACTTTGACTTGTGTGTATATACATGCACTAGAGCACCCATTGACCCATCCCAAAAAAATGGAAGCTGACAAGGTAACACTATTTGACCCATTTACTAACTTCTTGGAAGCTATTTTCGAATCTAGAAGTAAATAAACATGACTAAATCAAGGATAGCTGAAATAATTCGAGTGACTGGGACAATGGCTGAGTCGAGTTGAGGTGATTATTCTAACCAAATTCAGCTGATGATGATATTACAGAATAACTGCTAGCAACAACATACTTTACTTTCTTTTCCTTCTTACTGGAATGCTTCTATCTTATCACGCACATAAAAAAATTCTGTTTCAATATAAGCAAAGCGACATGACACTCTAACTTCACTTCTCGAATAATAAAATGATAAGTGAACAATACTAGGACTGCAGACTAATGTATCTCTTAATACTCCCTCCATTTCACAATAGTTGACCTCTTGGAAATAAGAATTTGTTTCAAAATAGTTGATGTTTTACACATTTTTACTACATTTTTCCTAAATTGCCCCTTTATTTCAATTCAAGACTAAGGAGCAATTAATGTCTCAAAAGTTAATAAGAGAGGAATTTGAAGAGACTTCGGGTGTGAAGAGAGGGCAAAAATGAAAAATTAAAAGATACTTAATACACTCCTTGGTTATTGTAATCTAACATCAACTATTATGAAACAGAGGGAGTAAATGATATAACTGACATCAAGTATGGTATGACATAACCAATGCAATTACTGACATGTTTTCAAATATTGTTTTCAAGATGCTCGTACAAAGTTCTCATATAAAACAGTATGAGGCACAATGGGAACAACATTAATAGACATTTCACATAATATACACATTTAGATCTGTATGACCACACTTTCAACATCAGGGGGGAAAACCATCATTCAAAAATAAGACATTTCCACTATTAATTAAAACGTCATTATTCACGTTGGAGTACCTAAATGTGACTTCTAACCCCTGTTTCTTAAAAGGAGAATTACATTTCAGACCACAGAGTGAGTCTGACACTCAGGCCTTTGATTTAACTAAGTGAGCAACTTCTGGAGTATGTTTGACATGTCTCCGGGAGTACAAACTCGAACATGGCCAGAACATACGGGGGGCTCTATGGAGTTGGCAATCATAACAGTTCCTCTCTAGTCACCGAGACCAATAATGGAGGCAAATCATATGGTCACCATGTGCTCCCCCCAACCATCCATACTTGTGGGACCAACAAATTAACAAGAGCGGGATATTGACTGCACGGTTATTCAATAAATACCCCCAATTCCTGAAGAATCCAAATATTACAAATTTATGTATTCTCGAAGATACCCCAAAAGGTAACAAAAAAAGTTCTATGAGAAAAATAAGAGATGATAAGAATAATCGCTTTCATTAAGTATTCATTGACCTGACACCAGCAATCATATTGGAGTTGTGTCTTATGTTTTCCAGCATATACTGAACCTTGTAGTTTGTTCACAGAACCCAATCGGATGATACGACAGAATAATAAATTCCTGTATTTCTAATCTTGCTTAACTCTTCAAGTAAACAAGTGCGCAGGCAAAAGCAAAATTGAGCTTACTGGTTTGACCAGCAGTAATCATTCCTTCAATTGCATTTTTCAGATACTTAGCATTGTACTTCAAAGCCCATTACTGAAGATTACAATACATGACGTTTCAAATATTTTAACGCTTATTAGTACTCATAAGTAGAGGCCTCATATGTTATTCTACTGCACTTGCAACATTTTGGATAAGCTTTCAGTTCTAGCTTTTTAAGGAGTATTTTTTACATTTTAAATTATATTAACTTATTAAATTTTCCCTTAGATTAATTATGCACTATTTTATCAATGTGTGGCAAGACATCTACCGACCAAGTTCCGAAGTTACCAGGCAAAGTGCATGCTTCTTGGTACCGATGTCCGCAAAAGGTACCTTTGACAGTTATTCAGAATAACTTTCAGCACTTGTAATGCTCAATGCTGATCACTGCAATCTGGATCTTTGGGTCTTCTAATCGAAGCCACTTTGGGAATAGAGATGTTGCCTTAAATTTGCGAGAACCTGCACACATTCATCTGTTATTGTGATAGAATAAACTTATTATAGTTAACCTCTTTGTTCAATGTGGAACTTCTTTAGTTCAACTTGTCTCATATTGATCCATTTGTTATTTCAACCATTTTTAGAATTTCTTCAGCTTACAATCACCATTTCTTTAAATAGATTCCAGTTTTCGGGTATTTAATTACTTTTCAAGAAACACTTTAGTTTTTTATAGTTTTTTTTTTTTTTTTTTCTGAAAAGAGATTTATATAGTTTACATGTTACTATTTGGCAACAAGTAGACTGTAGAGGTATTTTCTATCTGCTGTTTCTCATATTCCCATTTTCAGAAAACAAAATACTATGGCTCTAGATGGTCCCCATAAGTAAGTTCCTGAATTCTGGTTGGTAAAGCAGAGACCAACCAGAATAAAACACCTTCGCTAAATGACAAATTCTGGCCCTATATCTACAGTCCCCATGGCTCAGACCGCCTAGAAGAGCAGTATGAATGCATGATAACTTTTAATACTCTACCTACATCAGAAACTCAACTAAATTATGGCAGAGTTCTAGATCCACCAAAACAAACTGGCTTACTGAGAGTACAGTAATTATTTTAAATGATCATGTCATAATACAATTTCACATAAATTCCAGTGTCATGTTCATCAAAATTGCACCACAACCACAATAATCTTATTCGACGCTTAATGGGCTGATACTCCAGGTTAAGTGGGTAACTGCAGTAAGAACACAAGATACTCAACTCACACAGTCCATAACAGAATGCAAATTTGTAATACTTCTGTAACATCTAGCAAAAACTTTTAAGACTTACAGTCCTTTCGGTGGTGCCAGGGGGACCATCGAGAATCTTAATGCGTGCTTTTGTTTCCTCGCACATTTTCTTAATGTACTCTCCTTTGCGGCCAATTATACCACCAACTTTTTGTACAGGAACCAACATTCTAAACACATTCTCTCCAGGCCATCCAGGCCACTTCTTTTCTGGAACACCAGCAGCAGGAGTAGTAGTTGTTGTAGCAGCAGCAACAGCAGCAGTAACAACCACCCCGTCGGTGCCTAAATCATTGTCAGATTCTTGAATTTCCGGAGGATGTGAGTTCTCAGGCAAAACCTCTGCTTCATGTTCATTGAAGGTTTCCTCAGCCATTTTCTGGAAAATCCAGTCAACAATCACAATATAAGAATCGCAGATATATAACATGTCTCCAAAACCAGACACAAGCACAAACACACATAAACAGACAATGTATCTATCCAGTGTCCCTCAGCAAGCAGTTTACAAGAAATTGTAAGTGCTCCAAAAATACAAAAACACAATACACACAAGCACAAAGAACAACAATCCTATTTGGCAAAGAAAACTTTCTAATATCGTAATTAGATTTTTGTATATTAACTTTAGATATACTAATAAATACTTATTTTTGGAAACTGGGACCAAAAGACAAAAGGAGTGACATTTATGGTGCAATGCTACATCCACCAAAAGAGTACACCAAATGTGCACATAATTCGTCACAGGCATACTTCAATTAATGCAAACATCTTTCTAGCAGTATGGCTTGCAAACTATTGTAGCCAATCAGAAGATACCAACATCGACCTTTTTGCACCTTCACTACTTATTTGGTGGATAAAGCATTATGCTAACAAATATTATTGCACCAAAACACTAAAATCCCTGGCCCCGGAGCAAGAACATTCACAACCCCATAAAACCCTAAATAAGATTCTCAATGTCAAAAACCCTAAATCGAAATGAAACCCTAGAATGAAAATAAAAATACACAGTAAAATTAAACCACCGCCAATAACAAAGAAGCATGATTCAAATATCTAGATGAATTCGAATTCAGATAAAGGTACGCACAAGTCGATCTTTCATGCGAGAAAAAAAAAACAAAAAAACCCTTAAATAATCATATAATCAACTCAAACAAAAACAGAAAAATCACACAGCAAACAAGGTTTGTAAAAATTAATTTCACCTCCAGGGATTGAGAGTAGAGTGGAGTGGAGTGGAATGAAGTGAAGAAGCCAACCCAGAAAGCAAAGGAGGCGAAGTGATTGAGCGGGAGAAAGAGGAAAATAGGGAGGCTGCGCGATAAGAAATCGAGCGTCTTTATATCACGACTGCGTTAGGCGTGTTTGGATAATTGCTTTCCACACCCCTAAAGTTGTATTGTTATTTTAATTTAACACTTATTTTCGGAGAAATACTTAACGAACCAAAAATATTCGATTTCATATTTTCAAATATCTTGCAAATCTGTTATTCTACTTTTCGGGCGCAATTGAAAATTATATTTTTTTAATAAGAAAATTAAATCACATATAATAATAATAATAATAATAAATAAATGGAATGACAACAACAAATTGAACAATTCAGTGTGCAACCCCACATTGCACAAAAATCACATGAAATTGACAAAACAAACTATTGTTCATTGCAAGTGATAAAGATTGATAACAATCTCCTATAAATGATTGATTTGATAGTTAATCAAGTATTTTAAGCGACGACAACAACAAAAAACATGATTTAAGAAAGAAAAATTTGAACAGTTAAGCGCTCCTTATAAATCGAGATCATCATCTCCGATCTTCAATGTCGTCACCTTATTTTCAACTTCATCTAAACTACGAGAGCACAATTTATTTGCTTGCACTAGGCTTTTGATATACTCTTTAGGTGTCAGTAAATTTGCCCATCCCCACAACTAAAGGTTGGTTGCAATTCTTCTTGACGGAATGAATTAAAGGGCCTTGAAACTCAATTGTAGCTAGCAAGTGTGGATCCTCATGCGACTCCTTTCAATTTTGATGATCGATGATTTTATTCGCTTCACTCATGGATTTTTGGCTTGAATGGTTAAGTTTGTCGCGCGAATGTGTGAATGCATGCATGTTGCGTGTGCACGTGCGCGCATATGGCCGTAAAATAATTTTAAATGGATGAATTCACCTAAATTTAGATTCGCTTAACTTAATCCATGATGTATTCGAATTTTATCCAACTAACTATCAAATTAGTCAATAGTTCATTCAAGTTCAAATTCATTCGAACTTAAATTTTCTATTAATGAACCGGATTAATTTGTATTATAATATATATATAATATAATCATTATATAAATTTTACAGGGAATAATTATTTTAAAAGCATCAATTTGATAAAATTAAACCCCAAATAAATTTTAATATCAAAATCTCGAAATGAATCAAAAATTAGATACACACTCATTGGAATTAGGGATGACAATTTCTCAGAACCCGATCCGAACCCGAGGATGCCCCGTCCCGAAAAATCCGATTTTCTCACAAAATTTTAAGACTCGATCGGGTTAGGGGCGGGTTCGGGTTTAGGTTCCACCCCGCCCCGCCCCGCCCCGACTAGTGTTATGTC
>JAOTQG010015193.1:0-15843 GCA_025631175.1 Iris virginica
CAACAGCAACAAAGATGATGATGATAGTTGTCGTGGTTGCAGTACTACGCTTTCTGATATCTCACGACTCCTCTTAGATTGCTAATGCCAGACAACTGCATCTTGCAGGCCGCACCCATACACCACCTGATTCATGCTATTTTAATTTACTCCTAATTATTTTAAATTGGTCAACTGTGCTCTCACGAGGAATAATCACACGTCACAATGAATTTATAACTGGATTTAATGGGTATTTTTTTCCCATTAAATTTTAAGGTGTAACGGAGAATCAATCCTAAAACTATATTTATTTACAATTATGTATTTGTGTATTGCATTAAACATTTACAAAATTAGTAATAATTTTCTTATTTTCATTTAAAAGGGTATAAAAGATTTTTTAATAATGGTTAATTTTGTCACAAAATTTTGTGTACTAAACTAAAGTATTTGTGTGCTTTGTAAATAGCCGCACTCTAGTTATATGGATAATATTAGGTCCGGTCGGTAGTTAACTTAGAGGTTGATTTTAAAAATGATTGTTTTTACTCTTGTACTTATTAATATTCATCATTATATCTTATCAAATATCACATCAAATTAAAATTATTATTTTATATTTTTCTTTCTCAAATTATATAATACTCCCTTCATTTGGATTTAATTATTATGATAGTGACATATTATGAGAAAAAAATATTGATTTAAGAACAATTAAAACAAAATGGATGAAATATAATTTTTTAAATTTTCAAAGACAATATGAAAATTAATTTAAATTAAATTAAAAACTACTAAATCAAAAAATATATATAAATAAAATTAAAATCTGACAAAAAATAACCATCCAAAAACACCCTATCTTGGAATAATCTATAGTATAAATTTGGGTTGTAGGACCCATCTGGTGAATAGTAAATTGGGCACAATTTCCAAGACAATGATTAAAAGAGAGAGAGAGGCGGTGAGGAGGACCGTCTTTTTTTTCATCTTCTATTTCCGGTGTTTGGGACCACTAATCTGAAAACTAATTTAGTAGAATTGTCTTTTTTTTTCATCTTCTTTTTCTTTTCTTTTTTTAATTTTTTATACAAAATAAATTCTCCTTTTTTTGTATCTTCTCCTTTTCTATTTCTTCTTTAATTTTCTTTTTATGAATTTAATATTAATTATAATAAAATATATTTTAGCGTAAAAAAAATACATAAAATTAATTTAAAATTTTAAATATCTTACTGTGCCCTCAGTCACGGACTTCCAGAAAAAATACGTAAAATTAATTTAAAATTTTAAATACCTTGTCGTCGTGCCCTCGACACGGGTCAGTTGGTAGAGCGGAGGACTTCCAGAAAAAACATAAAATTATGTTTTTATGTTTAATAAAAACATAAAAACATCACCGCTTCGGAGCTTAGGCTCAGTTGGTAGAGCGGAGGACTGTCGTCTCTTCGTTGCGGGTTTAATAATACCATCGGTACTCTCTCTCTCACACACTCTCTCTCTCTCTCTCTCTCAAATTGACGGCACATTTCGCTCTCAGTTTTCTACCCCTTCGATCAAATCAATGGTAAGTAACATTCTCTGATTTGATTTTCGTTTTGTAGGATGCATATTAATACATATATATATATTTTCATTTAGTTATAGTTTGAATGTTCTTGTAACTGTCCTCATTTTTACTAAAATTATAAAATTTGCAGTCCGTAGTATTTTTACAATTAATAGTATTATATTTGACTGTTGATTTGGATGTGTATTCACGTCCAGGCTCTTACAATTGAAAGTGAACTCTGTTAATTTAATTAAACCAAGGGAGATTTTTTTTAAGTATCTTTTTATTAATTTGTTAGATGCTTGGTATGTATAATATTAAGGTTGGGAAAGAAAATAAATTTGAAACTAGTGTCCTATTTGGAACTTAAGTTTTGCTTGCATTTTTGGAAAATGTTCTGAAATGTTGAAAATTTGATGTTGTTTTGCTTGGTATTTGCATTTTTCCAGGCAACTGGTTTGAGGCTGTATCTGACTTGCATACGAAACACTCTTGAAGCTGCCATGTGTCTTCAGGTGTGTAACAGCTCTTGTTAGAGATAATGCGATGAGGGTGGTTTAGGAGCTACGGAATAACAGAAACTAATGCAATTTGCCTGTATTTGCGTTCACTGCTTTACCGAAACTTATCCAGTATTGTGAGATCAATATTGGTTTCAGGGATGAGAATTCCCTTATAAATGGTACGATATGTTTGTAATCATCTTGTGTATAAAGTCTTAGGAAACTGTGCTTTTCAAGGGCATTTGCTACGTTTTAGTCCTATCTCTAATATTTAAAGGAGATTGTAGCAGCCCATTGTGTTAGTGCAGTAACTGGTAGAATGTGAGAGTAGAATTTCGTGTATTTTGTTTACTTAGCCTGGTTCTTGCAAGGTTAAACAGTCATATCGCTCTAAATATCTTGCACATCACAGCCTTCTAATTTCCACGGTCTTAAGGATTTACCATACAGGGATAAGATTGAACAGTTGATTTGGGGAGTGCAAGAGTAAGTATATGTTCTCTGTAGTGTTTTTATTCCTACTGGCCGCAGATCATGTTTCTGGATTGTGCTTTGGTGCTACTTTGTTATCCTAATTTGTTTGCTTGGGGTTTTTGAAATGTTCAGTTTTAAAGCGACAATATTATAGACTGTTATTACTGTTTTCTGCAATTAATAGTATTGTTTCATTTATGTTTCTACTAATTTCATCCGTTCAATATTTTATGCAGAATTTCCCTTGTCAAGAAGTTGAAAGGCATAACAAACCGGAGGTTGAACTTAAGTATGTATCTGGATATTGAGATTTGCCTTCTTTTTCTCATTTTAGAGTCATATTCATATCTCGACAACATTGATTGTAGCCTACAGGAGAAATAACATTCTCGTTCATGCATGACACTTAATAGTTGAGACAATCTATATTAGGATCCTTGTAACAATAGATTGGAACGAAAAACACTGACCACGATGTACTAGCAGCATTTTAGAAAATTATAGGGCTGAGAGTGTGAGTGTTTTCAGTGCATCTGTGAAGAACTGTTTACTCTTAGATGAGAATGTAGAAAACCACAAATGAAAATCTGTATGTATTATGGTGGAAAAGTAATTACTGGGCTTTATTCTTTTTGGGCTTTATTACCAATCTAAGCACTGCCGGATCTATATACTTGGAGCCACGCTGACAGTACTTAATGAGAATTGGGAGTCAGTTTAACAGAAGGATTTTCAACTATATATGTAGCTGATTTTATTTGTTTGCACATTGAACATGGTTCTTGTATCTTTTGCATGCTTGCTTAATAGTATATGCATCCCAGAAACGAGTGCTATTTTGAAAGACAATTTTAGTATATTTTCATTTCCAGTTATTTCCTTGAAATTGCAATAAATTTACATTATTAACAATAACATGATGCCGCTCTTCCGTGTTCCCCTACCCTGCAATTAATGTACATCATTAACAAAAACATGATGTCAGTCTTCCGTGTTCCCCTACCCATTTCTCATGTAGACTTCTTTCCTATTTTATTTGTCCATGAATTGCTACCCATGTTGTACCTTAAGTTGTTCATTACTTGTATTTCGGCACTTGGTGTTTTTAGTGGTGTGACCGTGACAGACATTTGTAGAGACTTGGCAGTTGTGCTTCATTTAGAGATGTTTTTTCCTTTTCCTAGGAGGCCAGCTTGTCCTCCTCCTTTGTACATTCTTCTCTCTACGCTATTTACATCGTTTAACAAAGTATGCATCCTTTTTATACGTAAGATGCATAGTTGCTCACTCTCGCACATATGTATTTGAAGATACACAATCTGTTGAATTCCTGCCAATTATCTTTTTTTGCACCACTCTTTGCTCGTTGGAGGATCTATTAAGCACCTCACTCATCTTTTTATCTGAAATATATATTCTTCGGCAAACAAGGATAGTGTTTCGTTTTCAGAATTCAAATTCAAATGGAGGCTTCACTTGATGGAATTATGGAAACTTGTGGCCACAAGCTTCAGATGATTGTAGCAATAAAAGCCTTGTCTATGCCTATTAGCTAGCCTGTGTTAGTATGCACTCATGTTTAAGAAGGCAATAAGTTACTGCGTATGGGTGTACTTGACTAGAAGCAGAATTAATCGAGTTAACCTGTGAATAACTCACATTTCTGGCAGCATTCCTTTTCAAAATCAATGTGTACTTTTGTTCTAAATGGTATTTTAAGCTATCCATTTTCTTCTATCAGCTTGTTGACGCTCTTAAAAGACGAAGGGTGACGTATACAATATAAAAGTAATGCCTGGAAACTTAATATCTAATGTTCACTCAGGGCATCTGTTTCTGAATAATTCTTAAAAGATAACTTGAGAACAATCATAGAGCAGATTGTTGACTAGATAAAGCAAATAGTGGACTTGATATGCACCTTTTACCCTTGGTTCATTACATTTGTAATATTACTTCTACAAGTAATAATCTGAAAAGAGCATTGGCTGCTTCAGATAATATCTCCTTGATCGTTTACTTGATATAAGTAGTTCAATCTGCTTAGTAAACCACCGTGTAGTCGGTCTAATCTTGTGGACTGCATTAACTTGTGTCTCTTGGATGAGTATTTTAGTTTGGGCATGCGCATGCAACATCACTGTGTCCGTTGTGTGCAGTAAAAGGGCTCAGGTATTAATTGACGTAATATTACTGAAAGTAACTTAAATCGGTAAAACGCAGCTATATAGATAAACAAAAACAACAACAAAGCCTTGGTCCCAATAACTTGGGGTCGGGTAAGCTATAGACAAACACGGTCTATAAATGCCTATGAAACTATTAAGTTATGCATGTTCCTTGCTTCGTTGCATTCGCTGATTGATAATTGCAGTGATCCAGTATTCACATGAATCACATCAATTAATGTGATTTTAATTTGATTAACAACTATATCTTGCATTAACTTGCTTCGTACCCTGGTGTTGCAAACAAGTAGTATTGCTAATGTGGATACATGTGCAACTTTAGATAACATTAGTTCCATTCCAGCTCAGATAATATGCTGTTTCAGGAGCCTTAATGTTTTCCGTTTTCCCTTTTCCATATGCAGGACCAGCCCTGAACTTCTGCTTAATCCTGTAAGTATCGTTTGTTGGTGGTTTAAGTGAAATGGACCAAAATTCTTAGCTGGGATATTGTATGCTTTCTACAGTCTATAGATTAAGCTATCATATTTTCAAGGACTTAAGCCTAGCTTTCATATGAAGAGGGATTTGGAATATGATTTCGTGCTCTGCAAAAGGAAAAAATAAGAAGATAACATGATATTGTCATTCTAGAATGCAGATTATTGGTGTAAAAGGACAAGTAAAGCCCAGAAACCAGAAGCAAGTACTGGGGCAATTAATCTGCCCAATCTGAAAACAGAACTTCTCCAGCTAATAGTTCAATTTCACCGTTGATGACCATTTCTTTGACCCGGTACTAGAATCTTTATATTTCTTCCTGGTAGGTAAACAACCCATCTAAAATCTTTTATGGGGGCCCATAAATGCATGTAAGACCTTAATGCTCTCTCCCACCAGTGATCCCACTCTTTCATAGAGAGAGAAACCGTGTTTGCTTCACTAGGTTTAGCACAAACAAATTAGTGCACAATAATATCGGGGAAGCAAATTAGCTAAGATTCAAACCCAATTCCTTGCAATATGAGAGCTTACGTATTATGTTAAGTAGCCTATTAATCTAAAAGCTTAAGCTGTTAAACAGAGGGCCCAACAATAATGTAAGCCTTAACAGTTCCCGAAATATAGGATGCTCGGATATGAAGAAATCCGCTGTTAACTGTGTGTATCTGACTGGAGCTTTACTGACACACTTCCTTTAGAATCATAGATCCTCTATAAGTTGTCATATCTTTCCCATTCTTTCATAGTTTGTTTCGGGCTTCTTTGATATCTCCATCTATTGTCTGTCTGGATTCTTGGTTTTTGTGACATCATTGGGGGTTCAATGTCCAAGTGGTATCTGATTATAGGTGATGTCGAACTATAAACATATATAATGATCTTTAAAACCTCTGTATATTTTGACTATAAGCTTCCTGATTCGAGCACTGTTCCATCTGAAACCTGCTTCAGGTTTCTCTCAGTGGTTCGTTCATTCATTATTAATTTTTCCTTAAGTCACTGCTACATACAGTATTAAATTTGTTTCTGGTTGCTCCTTCATTCAGGTTTTGATATGCCGAAATGAAGCTGAGAAGTGCTTGATAGAAACATCTATTAATTCACTCCGCATAAGTGTAAAGGTAGTATGCATGATTGTGTGTATGCATGATATCATATACTAGATTAAATCAGTACTAGATGGACCTGTTACAGTTAGATGGTGTTGAAAGAAATTTATAACTTCTAGTGACGAAATTACATTTCTTTGTATGTTCTCTTAGTGTTATATTGACTTCTGTAGGCCAGAAATGACTTGTGCGTGCTTGTCTAATCAAATTTTAATGATATACG
This sequence comes from Iris virginica, assembly GCA_025631175.1. Classification (NCBI taxonomy): domain Eukaryota; kingdom Viridiplantae; phylum Streptophyta; class Magnoliopsida; order Asparagales; family Iridaceae; genus Iris; species Iris virginica. The sequence continues at coordinate 6,516 of JAOTQG010015193.1, forward strand.
TTTGCTTTTTGTAATCATAACATTTTCTTCACTTAATATAAAAAAAATAATCATGTGTAGAATTAGTTAATGGAAACCAAATTTTGATGGGCAGTTCACATGTCGGTTGAGTACCCTTTTTTACACCTTGCTTTACGACTCAGGAACAACTGTCATGAACCTATATGTTTTTTTAGATCAACATGGTCCTCCTATCTGTTAGTTACATTAAATTGCTTGTGTTGTCATTTTCTTAGCACTGTCTCCAAGTTTAGTTGTAAGGGACTTATTGTCTTGTGTAGATTCAGAAATTCTCTCATAAAAATGTAACTTCCCCCCCTAAGTAGCTCGTTTTTCCTGTTGTGTATAGGTAAAGCAGGCAGATGAACTTGAAAATATTTTAACGAAGAAGTTTCTTAGATTTTTATCGATGAGAGCAGAAGCATTTCAGGTGTTAAGGAGAAAGCCTGTACAGGTATGTATCATCTCACTCTTTTGAACTGATCTAACCTTCCTTTGAAAGTTCAAGTTGGTTGACTGAACACCCTGTTGATAGGATATTTGGGACTTACAATCGTGTGCTTTAACTGATCCTGAAATATTCTCCATATTAAAGCTGTACTAGAAGTGTTTGAAAAAAAGTACATATTGTTGGCTGTGACCAGTGACCCTGTGCCAATGCCATAGTTGAAAAAGACGAAATGGTCTCAGCATTTACCCCTTCTTTTGGAGTCTGTTATAAGAACCACAAGAATCGTCCTTTCTTACTAATGTGCCAAATAAACCCTTGGTCAAGCAGGTGCTTAGTTGTGGAAACCATGATTTTACACGCTGGTCGTACATATCATATGGACTGATACCTAATATGATTTGAGCTTAATCCCAACCCATGTATTGTTGGAAATAAAGTTTACATATGTATGGTCCATATGGATCAGAAGCTGGCCCATATCGGTGACATTGCTGTTAAATTATTTGATATAAAGGTTTAGGAGCTATTATAGGCCTCACCTTAGGACCTCAGCTCTCACTGTCCCAATGTGTAATTCCTTAGAAAAGTCAATGAAATTCTTTCCTCAATCTTCACCCATCATCCAAAAGCCCTAGAAAATCCAATACTGATAGAAATTGGAGATGGAGAAGAAGGGGGTGAAGAAAGGAATGGAAGGGTTATGTTACCTTCTGAGATGTTAGTCATTGACCGTGAATTAGTTAGAGCTCGAAGGCGAGTCAGGCTGCTCATTGTCCCCCTTGTTTTTAAGCATTGGTTATTTGCTGTTGCAGCAAAAGCTCCCTGGAAATCACCTAGTGCAAAACACTACCTTCTCTGTGGTTTCGGATGATTATTTGAGCCATTTCCAAGGCATAGTTTATGGAATGGCCTATTGTTACGCTGATTTGCACCAACTTATTTTGAAATATTTCTTTTTAGGCACTTCCAAAAAGAGAATGTTCTGATCCTGCTTGCCTTCAGTATTAACTGAATCCAATTTCATAAAAACTCAATTGTTTCCTTCTCCTTTTCTTCGCTTTCTTTAATCTGTCAGTTATTTAGTACGAATATGGGTTAATAAATAAAAATACATAAACTATACATTTGTAACTTATAAACCCTGTCGGTGTAAATTGATACAAGTATTTGATTTTAGGGTTTTGGCTGAACTACTACCACTTTGGAATTTTAATATTCATTGAGTTAGATTCATTATTTAAAAAAAAAATTTGAATTGTGGATTTTTCTGTTTCATGATCTGATCTCCAAAAGATAGAGGGCTATTTCATTTAGTGAAGCAATGTTTTACTATTAAATGTGCATGAAGTTCTAATGAGTTTCTAGTGTTCCTAAAAACTTTCCATCTACAGTAACCGATTTCCGTTAAGTATCATTCCACATTGTGAGACGACTGCCACCGTGACCATCATGTATCACAATTCCACAAGTACTGCTCAAAACTTGAGCGCATTTATAGATTAGAGCCTAAAGATGGTTATATGAATTAGGTAGTGTTTCTATTTTCATCTAATTTTGGAAGTTGAATCATTGGTATAGATATCTGATCTAGTGATCCCAGCTGGATACTGATATACTTAGTAAGATATACACCCCCCTTTTGTTGGTTGCTTGTGCATACACAGTGTTTGGTTAAGCAGGGGAGTAAGAAGGCATGGAATGATAATACATTGAATGCTATATGAAAGAGTAAAAGTATTGCACACAATCATGGAGAAAAGTTTCTCATTCTCAATTAATTTCTCAATCTGAAAATGTTCCACGGTTTCCCCCTTTTCTGCAACCTGATTGACTTCTAACTAACAAACTAACATTCTTTTATAACCAGCACAAAGTATCCTTTGACTATCTGAAAATTACACTTAGCACCCTCCAGATTTCTGTGTACATATACTCTCATCACTATACGTTGAGCTAAGCGTATCTAAATCAACCCAGTTCCTTTGTACTCTTCTAATTTAATTCCTGATATATGTCAGTAAGCATTACGATTTTGGAGTTGAGGACGCCAATGTCAATGCTGTATATATATCATTTTCAAAATAGGTATATTATGTAGGACTACACATTCATGAATAGATATGGCCAAATGGAAGTTGTTAGTATTTCATATAGTGAATACATCATTTGTTTTTGATGACTTAAAGAACCCCCCCGGAAAGAACAGAAGTGCTGCATTTACATTAGAGCTGTCTGAGAACGAAGTGTCAATCTTCCAGGAGACTAGGTATGATAGGGCTCAAAAGCCTTCATCTAAAGAAACCCAAAGAGAAGTCAAACAGGCCACTGCATCCTTGGATCAAAGTTAAATGGTTATTCCAGTCGAGCATTCTTTTTGTTCAACCCAAAAAAGCACAAATAGAGTCTTGCAATTCTTGTCGCTGCAATGGCATGAATGATTCCGAGAATCTATTTTCAATGGGGGATAAACCAGCACTCTTGAAAATTGTTGTAATTTAATTTTGTTAATTATTGTAGATACATAATTTGGGTTCATACTTTGACTTTCTGTATTATATGACCATTTATCTTTTTCTCCTATGGTGTTTTATGAACATGTTGTAGGTATTCATCTCTTTAACATGTCCTATCTGCACTTCATTTTTTCAGGGTTATGATATTAGCTTTCTTATTACTAATTACCATTGCGAGGAGATGCAGAAGCACAAGCTTATAGATTTTATTGTGCAATTCATGGAGGTAGGGGTTCTATTTAATTTGAAAACTTGTCTTTGCCCAGTAAGTTTTCTTGTTGTTCCAAGTATATATGCGACATTTTAGGCATATAGTTTATAAGTTTTCTTGTTGATCTAAGTATATATTTGACATTTTTAGGCATATAGTGAGTCAAGACATCTTAGTGTAAATTGCCTGCAGTTTACGTTTATATGCATTTTGGATTCCAAAGAACAGTTTGCTGCTGTAATCGGAAGCCTTAGAATCTTAGATACAGTTATTATGCTGCTTTTTTATTTATGAGTTTGGTTAGTGTAACTTTTAGTGTAAAGTGGCAAGGGCCAATGCATCCTTAAAACACTTCAACTCAAGCTCATTTAAACAAAGAAAATTTCTGTTCACTGGATGAAGTGCATAACAGTAAAACAAGATTAAACTTGTTATAAGAAATTGGATACTCCCTCCAGCCCACTTCAGTAGGGACAGTTTAACTTTATATGCAAATGGAGGAAATGGTTGAAAAGGCATTAATACCCTTAAATGTCCTTCAAATGTGTGGCCCATGTTTATTCGTTGCAAAGAGAGAATATTGTCAAATGGGTTGGTCCAAAAAGGAAACGTCTCTCTTCAAGTGGGACAACCTGAAAATGAAAGAGTCCTTGAAGTGGGATGGAGGGAGTAGAGGAGTGCTCGAGACTTGCTAAAAAAGTTTAGACATCAAAATCATTCCAGCACAAACCAACTGGTGAGTCACAAAAAGATCATGACATTGCAATTAACTGCTTAACTAAGCGCACTTAAATAACATATTCTTTGAGTAAGTTCAATCCCTAGACTAGTCCACTAAACCAGCTTAAATTATATTATTTATTTCTAAATTCTTTTGGTATCATAATCTTTTGTTGATTCTAGATATTTGTTCGTGACGACTTTAAGAAAAGAAAAGAATAGTTGGAGTACAAGCTCATTCATATTAGGAAACTAATAAGAAATTTAATAAGTTAGTTGGGGTATTTTTTGATCATCTTCTATGTAAACCCATTTGTTTATGACTGTCAATTATTACCTTATTTAATGTGGATAAAACATGATTATATTGAAAAGAATGTATTGTTCTCATGGCTTATGAATCACCCGGGATTGGAGCAAGGCAGTCAAAATTGGGATCTTTAAGTAAGATCGGAGAGGGGGGTGGGTGGGTGGGATAAGATGGGATGCTTTGTTTACAAGGGAACTTTCGTACTCGGCCAACACATGTTTCAATAGCATTTGCAACACACGTCTTACACTAGTAATTTAGGAAGCATGAATAGATAACTTTTGCTATTCTAGTAAATCACTGTAACCATACCTACTAGAAGCCTTGATTCAAGTCCCATTTGTGTCAGAGATATCCAGATTCATGGTGTGAGATAAGATTTACTGTCACGTCCTTGAGATTCTTGCCACCCTCCTATAACACCTGGCTGGAAATTGACAAAACTATTTTTCCAGGCACTTTGTTCTTTGAACTCTGTTACATGAAGAAGCTATGCGAAAACCTTCATGGTTTACCTTTAAACCAACAGAGCCTATAATATGAAGGAATCATTCTTGGAGTAAGTTATCTAGTACCATCATTAGGTTCCTTTTTCCAGCAGATGCCCAGAGTTGGCAAGCTTTGCACCAAACATCCACTGGAGGACATTTCAAAGGAATCTACCCTAAGGTCGTAAAAAAATCCTCACTGCATTTTGGGTTACGTGGTTATATCATAACCTGCCTGCTAACTCAACTTCTTCCTATCTAGGCGTTTGCGAGCAACATGGTTTAGAGGTTCTTAAGGTCTAATGCTCTTGGTCTTTCTGCCACTGTTAGCTTTACATCTCAGAAACAAAACTTTCACCTCCATTTGTGTAGTTAGAGAGGAGGGGATGCTGTGAATCCCAAATCTTTTGTGATTCTTGTTTGAAAAAGTAGCTTGGGCTCAGTTTGTTATCTGCTCTCATGGGAGGTGTACGGGATGCTTTATATTTGTGATAGCGCGGGCTTGTGCTGTTCCTTTGGTCATGACCTCCTGTTAAAGCTCATGTTGTCCATGAAGTAGTCTCTGCTTCCTGGCAATCAATCTTCTTGCTATAAAATGGCATTACCTTGCTCGTCTTTGCAGATTCTATGTCCCTTGATTTCTACGTGTAGGCGACGTCACACTTCTGTCTCTGAAGTATGAATCCGTAAATATTTATGCATGATCCTCAAATCCTCATTCTATTTGCTCTTTTAAACATGGAATGCTCGTCAGCATCGCCATGGGTCTAACATTTATACTGAAAACCTCACCTTGTAGCTCTTCCTCTGAAAATCCAGAGCAAATATATGGACACTGGTGGCGCGAAAAGTTTGAAAGTATTTCCTAGTTTAGTTACTTGGTTAAACTACAGTGTGATTTCTCTATGTCACTACCATTTATTTCTTTTCAAGTTAATGTGGTTCCATCCAGAAATGTAGTGCTTGGTTCAGCTTATTACTTGATTTGCAAATGAACATTGAAGTCTCAAAAATCAACCATGGTTTTCAAGCTCTTCTTATAGCCCATGAGATTTTTGGAACGATTCTTACCATCCATAATGAAATTCATACATGCAAAGAAACACCAAAGTCAAATTTACTAATATTGGCAATTCTCTGATAATATGTTTTTGTGTGAAGGAAATGTCGGTATCTCTATAGTTTGAGTATGTTTTTAAAGGCAACTGGTCTTGATGTGCCCTTGTGGCAATGTGCCATGTTTGCCATCCTTTGGTGCATTTCGACTGGGAGAAACTCTTATATTTATTAGGATAATACATCTTAGCAATGCACTCTTATGGGATTGGGTGGTCTATCTTGCTGTGCTATCGCGAGTGCTTAGGGGTGCCTTTTGTTAGGGGCCCATTAATGTTACTTATGCAGCGAGACTGAAGAGCTCTCTTGTTATGATTTATCTTTCTTTGTCCTTAATGGTTGCTTTTTCCTTGATGGACTCCTCGTCCATCTTGTTTGTAAATCATTCATTCTTCTACTATATTCTTCTTCGTTTTTAGACAGAAACTAGAGAGATACTGATGCTTTCTCATTTCCAAATGAGGCTTCTTGTTTTTAGCCCGTCGCAATCAAGAGGAAAACGAGTATGGAACTGACTGAATTTATTTTACTTTTATTTATTCAACTTCTGCAGGATATTGATAAAGAGATAAGTGAATTGAAATTGTCGGTGAACACACGTGGAAGACTTGTGGCCACAGAGTTTCTCAAGCAATTCATCTGATACTTGAGAAGGTAAATAAATCTGTAACAAAAATGCATTTAGTGAATAGATTTTATAATCATGCCCTTCATTCATGTTGTATTGTAAATTGAAAGTTTGATAGTACAGGTTGTCCTCTTTAATTTAATTTTATTTAGTATTTGGAATATGATTGAACTATGTAGTAATCTAATTTTGTTTTCCAATAGGTTGACAACTTTAGTCACTCAGAATGTCCACCCTTCTAAAATCAAACAAGGGACTATATTTATTCGTAAATGGGTGAAGGTTGTTACTCGCATGAAAGTCACTTGAATTTTGCCATGATAAATCAAGTTCAAGGTTTTTGATTCATAACTAGAAATTTAGGGATTGCTTGCTTTGGTTTAAATTTAGGTGTTTATGGTTTATAGTTTTCAGTTTTCCATAAACAATTGTGAGTTTGATTTGATTTTGCTCAATGAACCACAACTAGGTATAAGACTCTTAACAAACACATAAACCAAAACACCAAAAAACACAGGTCTATAGTAGTTCATTCGTCTATTCCATAATAGATGACCTTTTAGACTCGTGCACACTTATTAAGGAGTAATATATATTGATAAATTAACCCTTAGTAAAATACTATCTTTTTATCGATGATAAAGAGATTAATGAAATTAATGATCACGGTAATTGGGAGAATATGATGATAAATTAAAAAAGTATGGATTGAAAAAGACTAATAAATCCTAAAAGGTTAACTATTGTGGTACAATTTTAAATTTTAAAAAGATAATTTATTTTGGAACGGAGAAAGTGCTTGTTAAATAACAAATGGAATTTTGTCTTTCCATTATACCCTTCTCTGAAAACACATATTGGTTGGAGTTCAATTTTATCTCATCCAGCCTCAAGGGGTCAAAAAAGAAGGCAGCAAACATTTATGGTGTCACTTAGCGTCCTATTGCACATGAATTCGACTCTTGGGTTGGCAACCAAATCTCAATTGGTATATCGTGTGTCTAAGCATTACTAGCAAGGAATACTAATTTTATTCATAAATGGACATAAAATTTATGAATTATGTACATAATATATGAATATGAAATACACATGAGTTATTTGATTATTATATTCATAATTACTATGTACATTTTATATTTATATTATGTACATAATTCATACACCTTATATACATTTATGAAAAAAATACACGATATAATTTGCGACCAAATTTTCAGCGGATCGATGGTGAAACCGAGCAAATTATACCTTTATTAGGACATTCAACTTGTTTGTATTACCTTAATACCCCTAATCGTTATCACATAAATTCAATATATCCAATTTATTTAACTCAAAAGTAATATTCTTAAGTTTGGTGTTCCACTATCCAAATGGTCCTAAATTTTTTTGGGATCTAAACCTTAAGTAATGATTCCATTTGTAACGATCCGGACCAAGTAATGATACCATTTGTAATACTCATGACCAACGCCAGCGAGAATCGGATTAACAAAGTTCATGAATAAGTTGGTGCCCAATGATAATACATATAGTCACACTAATTTCCCCCATCGATGTGATGTGGGATTAGGGCATTACAATCTCTTCCTCTCAAAGTCATGACAAAACTATGAGAGGGAGCAAGGGCGGCCCAAGAGAAATGTCAACAACACTGCAGCACCCAAGGAGATGAAACAGAACGACACCATGGATTTAACATGCCTGCCTCCTCACTAAGAACCAACGATGTTTCGCTAGGCGCAACCCAGCATGTTCAAACGGATTGGTACCGAGTCCGCCGCTGTAGCCAGCACATTTGGGCTCCGATTTGGGTTTTGAGAAATTCAGATTTTTTTATCTCAAGTAGTGTTCCATCTCTTGTTCCATCATAAATTAAAAAAACTGACACGTGTGTTAAATTAATTAAAAGTTAAAATTTAAAATTTTAGGATAATCTTTTGAATGGTCGAGACAGAAAATAAAATATTATTTAAAACAGAAAATTCGAGTACAATTTTGAGCACTTTTCAGTCCTTGGATTGCTCTCAAAGGTCCTAGATAATTTTCTGGTTATTATTATTGCCCCAAAAGGTATTGGGATAATAGTTTTCGTCATTGGGGTGAAAATTTTATGTGGATGTAGTTGTGAGCGGCATTGTGAGTATTATCTCTAGAAAGTTGGAATTAAAAAATTTTCCTTTCTCTTTTCATGTGTGTGTGTGTAAGGTACAATTTTTTTAAATAATTGTATTAAAGGTTGTGGTCTCGAACAATTATATGGTATTAATTTGCCTTATATTGTAGTATTCTATTTCTTTGAAAATCAAAACGGGTAAAGGAAAATCTTGAGGTAAATGGATGAATTTATTCAAGATTGAGAAATTGAATGGAGCAAAATTTTGATCTTGAAAACTAGAAATTGTTACTGAAGAGGAAAAAGGTTCACCTCGACTCGCGAGGTTGAATTCCGTCATATCAATGTCAAGATCAGCACCGAGGAAAAAGGGTTCATCGAGACGAGATCAGCATCACAGACGAGATTATACCCCTCCTCATGACGACATCATCAGGCGAGACATATAATCCCGTCATAACTGTCCTCACGACGACATCATCAGGCGAGACATATAATCCCGCCAACATCAGACGAGATCCAATTCTCATCACCCCTTCACGGGCAACACGCCAACATCCCCCTTTTACCGAGTGGGGGAATCTCCAGTCCTCAGGTGTCAGACGATCGCGGCGCACCAAGAAAAAGGACAGCCACCTCACCCCCGGACAATGACATCGAACGGCCTCCCCCTTATAAGGACGAGTTCCTTCTTGACCAAGGTAAGGACCAAGGAAAAACTACACACTCATTTTCATCTACAGAGCTCTAGCTTACTGATAACCCCGGAACC
>JAOTQG010015304.1:0-15839 GCA_025631175.1 Iris virginica
AATTCAATCGAGACTCGTACAAGTCACAAAATGTGGTGTTCGCCGAAGCATTGTCCAATGTGATTGAAAACAACCTATCTTCAATACTCCATGTACTCATCAATTCCGAAAACTTAGTTGCAATTACTAAGCCGGTGTGTGGAGCAGGCATATACAAGAAGCTGAGTATCTTTTTGTGCAACTTCCACTCTGTGTCAACGAAGTGAGCTGTGATGCACATATACCCATCTGCAGTGGGAGAAGACCACATATCCGATGTCAAACAAATCCTACCCGAAGCTGATCGAACCAAACGATGAAGTTTCTTCTTTTCCTTCGTGAAAATCTTCAATATATCAGCTTTCACGGTATTACGAGTAATGTGTATCACTTCAGGATTAAGCATTGAGAACACCTTCCTTGTTCCCTCATGCTCCACATATTGAAATGGATACTCGTGTTGAATGATTGACATAGACAAAGCTTCACGAAACGCAACTTGATCTAACTCAAAAGCGCTATTTTTCTTTCCACCTACCAACGGAGAGAAAATCTTGATAGCTTTATTGCGTTCAAGACATTTATACCTCAAATGACGTCGAAAGTTTGAGGTCCCGTGACTCCCATCGCATGTAAAAATCTTTCTACACAATTTGCACTTCACAGTCAACTGCCCATTCTCATGCTCCGAAATTATTTTCATGAATTTCCATACGGTCGATCTCCTATTCCTCAATCTCTTGGGATTTAGTACCCTTGACCGAACATCCACATTTACAAATGAATCATCTTCTTCGGTTTCATGACCCTCTGCTGACATATAATCATCCTCTACCGAAAACTTCTCCTGTGATGACCCGCTTTCGGTTCCCTCGCTAGCCATTGTCCACCCTAAATGAACAATAATTAATTGCATGAAAAAAGACTACATTTTTAATAAGAAGATGGGATTGGTCATTTAGCAATGTTAATCAGCTAGCAGGTGAATCATCAAAGTAAAGCTGAGACAGTACCATAAAGAATCATAAGAGCCAACAGATTGGGATACAAAATGCTGAATAACCAAAGAGACAAGAACCCAGGTAGCAGAATGGGATCTTCGAGTAGGGAGAAAGGTGGGCTCAAACTAGTGCACCCAGGTAGGCATATAGAATGTCATATAGGTAATTTTAGGTCTTCATTCCAAACAGCAACAAGACTAAATTAACATAGAGAGAAAAAAGGTAGAGAAAGTTCATGAACACACATATGAAACAAAGGACCTATGTGCGTATCCAAGAAGTATTCACCTTCGATTGAGAGATTGTACCTCGATTGCTGGAATTTCAAATCTGTGGAATTTCGCGGTCGATTGATGAACACCAGCAACAGCACATGGAAAGGAGACGAGAGTAGAAGAGTTGTCGCGCTAATGGTGCCCGATGGACAGCAGATGCACGGCCATGGACTCTCAGCGTTGGGCCGCTGGCAAAGGAGGAGATTGAAATGACGAGCGAGAGCGAGAGACCCCTGGGTTCCTGGGTTTAATTGGGTAAACCCAATAATACCCATTAACTTATTGGGTCTAATTGGGTTTACCCAATTAAACCCAATAACTTATTGGGTATTAATTGGGTCTGTCCATGGGTTTTAAAAAAAAAATTTGGGTTGGGTTTAATGAATTGGGTCTAATTTTGCCACCCCTACATGAGGGTATGAATATAAATATGTGTGTATCTTAATGCACATATATATGTATCTTAACGTACATAAGTATGTAACTTTATTTACATAGTGGTGTATCTGATGTACGTAGGTGTTTATATTAAGGGAAAACGACATTTTAGGCCCCAATGTTTGACAATTTTGGCATTTTGAGCCCCCAGGTTCAAAAGTTGGTGATTTGGGCCCTGATGTTGCAAAGTTGCAGCAAACCAGGCCTTTTTGCAGCAAACCAGGCCTTTTTGCAGCAAACCTGGCCCCAATGTTTGACCACTTTGGCATTTTGGGTCCTCAATGTTTGACCACTTTAGCATTTTGGGCCCCCAAGTTTCGTCATTTTTGAACGTTTTTCGTACAAAAAGACCTGGTTTGCTGCAACTTTGCAACATTAGGGCCCAAATCACCAACTTTGAAACCTGGGGGCCCAAAATGCCAAAGTGGTCGAACATTAGGGCCTAAAATGCCGTTAACCCTTATTATATTAATGTACATAGTTGTGTATTTTAATGTACATAAGTTTGTATCATAATATTCATAAGTGTGTATCTGAATGTACATAAGTGTGTTGCTTAAAGTACATAGGTGTGTATCTAAATGTAAATAGATTTGCATAAAAATACACATAAATTTTAAACTCACAATTGAATCAGGACGCTCGAAAGTAAAAATCACATAAAAATATATGAAAATATACATTAAAATACTCATATTAAAACGATATTAAAATTTTAGAATAATTTGAATCCTTTTACGATACAGAAAATTGCATGGGTTGCAGTTTCATAAATCACTAAATGTATGGGATCAATTAATCACTTACCTTTTAAAACGATTTTTGATTCATAAAATAATAAAATTTTATAAATCATATTTTGGCCCACTCACTCTCCAATCTGGAGAGTGTAATCCACTTGCTGGATGGGCACTCCTAGCAAGGATTGCTTCTCCTTATAATTTGTGCTTTATAGTAAGTCATACTCCCTATTTTATAGTGAATGAATTTTTGGAATTATGAACATAAATTAAGTGTTAGTTCACAAATGGCTGAGTTACACGTTGGGGGGGGGGGGAATAGCCTGTTAAAAACTTTTAATAAATTCTTTTAAAAGACTGACTTTGTCAGAGTGCTTGACATGTGAAGTTTGACAAGGGCAGCGGAGTTATAGAATAAGACGTGGGCAGATTTTGGTAAAACAATTGGAAAATAGTTTAAAGTAAATGCAAAACAGTTTTGTCCAAACAAAAGCTTTTATTACACTGTTACACTAACAATAAGGTTAGCACGGTGGATAATATGATGAGACAAAAAGTAAAGTAGGCAAGTATTTTAGAGTTGTTCCTGGTGTTAAAGAACTAGTACGTCCACTACCAAGTTGGTCACTTTTGGATCTGCTATGAGTTTCATTATGTAAGGTTTTTGAGGGTTTACAGAATTACTACACAAATCTGTGCAAGATAGCTTATAAGCAGCAGAGTTTGTATGAAGAGAAAAACCTATTTAAATTACAAATTATATGAACTGTAAATAAAGTGTATAGCAGAATAAATCTATCCTACACAATATAACTATCAATTCTAGACTTTGTGTGTTAGCAATGATTAAGCTTTCAAGGAGAATGAATCTAAACAACTATGTGAATCACCGAAATGAGAGGTGAGATTTAAGCTTGCAGATTGGGATTCAAGGACGTAACCGAAATAGCTCTTGGTGCATCTCTTTTGAAAATATCTTGAATGTTCTTTTGAATTTTGGATTCACTAACTTCTTCTTGAGTTGGGTCTTCTGATTCTTATATATATATATATAGAGAGAGAGAGTGAGAAGTAAATGCCCGTTGTAAATCCCTTTTAGAGAGAGAGTAAAAAAATCCCCTATTGGCATTTAATGCTTGGAGCTGCTTGGAGAACATTCTGGCTCAAATTGATGTGACAAGAATATACTTACCAACTTTATCCATTCTCTATTCTGCAAGTAAGCCAATAAAGCAAACTTCATAGAAAGTAATTAGTATTATGTTAGCTTCACATAGAAGATAACATGTGAAATAATAAATGATGAGTACTATATATTAACTGATGGATAAATTGTTATCTAATATCCAATGGTTAATAACACTTTTAAATTTAAGCGCTCTAACAACATTTGAACTCAGAGGAAGAGCCTAGACCATCATCATATAATTTCAACATGTTCAAATTGAACAACTTATAACTATGGACTTTCTTTTTGAACTCAGAGGGAATGATAAAGATAGGACCATCAAGACGTTACATGAATTTGGCTAAAATGAAGCAGTGTTTCTTTTTTGCTAAGAGGTTGGCTTTCGTGTCCCTAAATGCCATGATAGCATTTTGGATGAAGGAATACAGTTGGGTTTCCCAGTTAAACTTAAGCCCTACCGCCAAAGCACACGTCATCTTAAACTGGTCCTCTGTAAAGACATCCTTATCCCTTGCTTTACAAATCAAGCACTTATCTTCAATATATGAGAGAAGATAGTAGAGCCTATCGGGCTTACCATTTCTGGTGGGGATAAAGGATTTCCTCCTCCTGTCCTTTGAGTCCTCCCATATCCTTATATCATCATCCCTCATCAAGGCCATAGCTTCTGCGATCTGTTCTTCGGTGATATCTCCATCTCCATCATCAACAAATCATGGAAAAGCTTTTTGCAGAGTTTGGAGAGATAAAGTTACTCGATACCTTTCCTCTAAAGTGCATCTAAGACCGTAAGTCCCAAATTTCTTTAGATCGAGGCGTCGGTATAACTCATCCACCAAGCGCTCGCTGTAGCAATCTAAGGAAGAAGGCTTAGGAGATCCAGCCAGTGACATAGTTAGAAGCCTTGGAGGAAGTAGAGCTGGAGGCCATGAGGGATTCTACCAAAGAGAGATGCACAAATTTTAGTAAAAGAAAATTTTGGAAAAAGATTTTGGGTTTTTAGGATTTTGGGGAAAAACCTAGAAATGAACTTTTAAAAAATCCATGCAGATGCAGCAATAATTGACGAAATGGTTGAATAAAGTAAATACGACCCAGTCCAAGGAATAATATATGAATATTAACAGTTTAAGTATATATGTAAGTGTTTATACATACTTATTTAATAAATATGTATACCTGAATTAAGCAAATCAACTGACCTTTAAAGGGGTGGAAGAAAAGTTTGAAGATTTGGAGGATTGAAGATTGATAATTGGAAGTACTCAGAAAACGTTTATGGAATAGAGAGTGAAAAAGATGAAAGATTTTCTGAGATTTCCAAGGGATAAAGAAGGGAAAATGAGAGAGAGAGAGAGAGAGAGAGAGAGAGAGAGAGAGAGAGAGAGAGACTATTTATGCAAGGTGAGGCGTCCTGCAGTTAATGACCACAGGGTAATCATTTCAAAATTTGAAACAGAGTGAAAAAGGGAGGTGCCTTTTTGGCGTCCAAGACTGATTGGACGTCATATAATTAATGCGGTGTAGATGAAAGGACGTTTTTTAGGGTCAGAGTGTAACTCGCGTCCATAGTAATTAAAGAGGTAATCGCACTAACTCTATATGACGTGGATAGTGAAATTAGAAATTAATTAATGATACATGTATCAACAGGGATCGAATATGTTTCCCTATTAATTAACTCAGTATAAAACATGGATTTATAACCTTGCTGTTGATGACAACGAAGCTTCATCGAAACAACAACCTATGCTGTGGGATCTAACATACCAAGTTCGCCTCTAAGGAAGGCAAACCTTGATGAGTGTAAGGGTTTTGTGAGAATATCTACAAGTTGAAATTATGTGGGAAAGTAGGATAATTTTATCTTACCTTTCTCTACATTATCTCTTAGGAAATGATACTTGACATCAATGTGCTTTGCCTTTGAATGCACTACTTGATTTTCGGAGACTGATATTGTTGAAGTATTATCACATAAGACTGGACATTCTGCTGTGGTGATTTCATAATCAACTAGTTGTTGCTTGATCCATAGTAGTTGAGCACAACTGCTTCCAGCGGCAATGTATTCAGCCTCAGTGGTAGAGGTAGACACAGAAGCTTGCTTCTTACTTCCCCAGGAGATTAGCCTATTCCCTAAGGACTGGCATGTTCCACTGGTGCGTTTCCTATCTATTTTACAGGCTGCAAAATCCGCATCAGAATATCCAAGTAATTCAAAGGGAGATTCCTTAGGGTACCACAAACCTAAGCCTACTGTATCAATTAGATACCTAATGATACGTTTTACGGCTATAAGGTGTGATTCCTTAGGATCTAATTTGAAAACGAGCACATACACATACAACGAACATTATGTCTGGCCTACTTGCAGTTAAGTAAAGAAGGGACCCTATCATACCTCGGTAGAGGGTAATGTCTACCTTTTTACCTTTCTAATCCTTGTCTAGGTGACAATTTTTCACCATTGGAGTGTTGTAAGATGATGAGTTTTTCATGCCAAACTTCTTTATTAGTTCTTTGGCATACTTGACTTAGTTTATGAAGATACCATATTCACATTGCTTGATTTGTAGGCCAAGGAAATATGTGAGTTCTCCCATCATGGTCATTTCGAACTTACTCTGTATTAGCTTTTCAAATTTCTTGCATATAGAGGGATTAGTGGAACTAAATATAATATCATCAACATATATTTGAACAATTAAAGTGTGACCCTTGTGATTTAATGTGAACATAGTAGTGTTGATCTGACCTCATTGATAACCTTGCTCAACATGCACCACTTCTTGAAGATCTCCATTCAGAAATTCTCTCTTTACATCCATTTGATATACCTTGAAGTTTTGTGAACTGCATAGATGAGGAATAGTCGTATTGCTTCAAGTCTGGCTACTGGTGCAAAGGATTCTTCAAAATCTATGCCTTCTTCTTGTTTATACCCTTGAGCAACAAGTGTTGACTTGTTTGTAGTGATTTCTCCTTCCTAACTGGATTTGCTTCTAAAAATCCACTTAAGAGTTATAATCTTTTCACCTTCAGGTCTTGGAACGAGTGTCCACACATTACATCTTTTGAACTAATTTAATTCAGCTTGCATTGCATCCACCCAGGCTGGATCTCCTAAGCCTTCTTCCACTGTCTTTGATTCAGTTTGAGACAAATAGGCTTGAGCAAACATAGACTCATTTCTGTATGAGGATCTTGTCCTAACAGGTGAGAAGGGATCACCAATGACATTTTCTATTAGATGGTTAGAATTTTCCCTTATCTCAGGAGGTAGGTCTTGCTCAGCCTTAGGTTGTTCAGTGGAGGTGGAGGTTTCCTGTAGTTGAGTATCAGGAATGTCTTCAGTTTGGGTTTCAGAATAAGTTAGTTCCAAGCCTGGCATTCTAACTTTCGTAGGAGTTGGTTCCTCGGACTCTGTTGGTGTAGTAGGTGAGGTTTCAGGTGTTTCAGGTCAGACTGACTTATGTTGAGAGTAGGATTGGATGAATCTGAGGTAGAGGATAGGGTTCTCTTTAGAAGATGTACCTGTCTCACAGAACTCAAATTCATTAGTACTACAAGGAGCCTTTGGCTCTAAAAGGCTACTTTCATCAAATGAAATATGAACTGATTCAACAATTTTAAGAGTTCTTTTATTGAATACGCGATAAGCCTTACTGTGCTTAGCATACCCAACAAAGATACCTTCGTCTGCCTTTTCATCAAACTTTCCTCTATAATCTTGACCGGTGTATAGTACATAGCATTTACATCCAAAGATTTTCAGAAAGGCGATATTATGAATTCTTCCTCTCCATATTTCATATGGATTTTTTTCGGAACTTGTTGATCAGTGACCTGTTTTGGCTAAAGCAGGCAGTGTTTACTGCTTCAGCCCAAAAGTACTTTGGAAGTCCAGCTTCACTCAGCATCCTCTTTCCATCTTTCACCAAAGTTCTGTTCTTTCTTTCCACAACCCCATTTTGTTGAGGGGTTACAATTGAACTAAAATTGTGGTCAATCATGTGATCATCACAATACCTTGCATACCATTATTCTTGAACTCAGTGCCATGATCAGATCTTACTTTCACTATAGAATCCTCTTTCATTGTTTGTAGTTATCTGAATAATCTGGTCGCAATTCTCAATGTCTCATCCTTGGAGTGCATCATTTACATCCAAGTATATCTAGAATATTCGTCAACTACAACAAGGGTGTACTTGTTTCCTCCTAGGCTAGGTATGGTTATGGGACCAAAGAGGTCTATGTGAAGAAGTTCAAGTGGTCTTTGAGTTGATAGGCAGGGTTTTGGTTTGAATGAAGTTTTGGTAAGCTTGGATAGATTACAGGATTTACACTTGTGATTTGGATCTGCAGTGACTTGTGGTAGACCAGAAAATAAGGTTTTGTTTGGATAGCTTGGATAGGTGTTTGAAGTTCAAGTGAGATAATCTTTTGTGCCATAACCAGCAAGTCTTGTTGGGATCTTTGGCAACTAGGAAGACTTTGGAATACTATTTATGAGAGGTGAAATTTATCTCATAGATGTTTCCTTTTCTAGTGCCTGAGATGATAACTTCGCCTGTCTTTTCATCTTTGACAAAGCATTCCTTAGAGGTGAATATGCACACACAGCCTTTATCACAGAACTGGGATATGCTTAGTAAATTATGCGTGAGGTTGCTGACCAAGGATACCCTTGATATCGTAACCTCGCCTCTAGAGATATTTCCATATCCTAAAGTCTTGCATCGGCTGTTATCTCCAAACACAACCGAGGGGCCTTTTTCTTCCGCATAGCATGATAATAGAGTTGAGTTTCTTTTCATACGGTGTAAACATCCACTATCTAGGACTCATTCATCTTTAGATGAATGATCTGCTACAAAGCATACCTGAGCATAGACATTAAGAACTTGGTACCCTTGTAGCTTATGGGTCCTAAAGTTAGCTGCTCTTTGGTATCCACACTTGATTCATCTTGAGCTGTTTGCTCTTAAAAAAAGGTGTGTATCTCAAGAGATACTCATCAACATAGAGTTGTACACAAGTCAAGTCAGCTCGTGGATTCGATTCGACTCGATTCGTTTAGACTCATCTTGACTCAACTCGCAGTGCTTTCATGAGCTAAGCCAAACACAAATTTCAAGCTCGCCATATTTTGTGAGTCCGACTCGACTCGACTTGTGAGACTCGCGAGCCGGCTCGTATGAGTTCGTTAAGACTTTTTCTTACTCCTTATAAACTTATAATCGAGTTTAATTTTATATTAATATCATATATTCATATCTTATATGTCTTAACAATTTACCTAATTAATCATTTATCATTTTGTAAATAAATATATTTATGGATTCATAATTACTAGCTTAATTTATTTTTTGAAAGCTCAAATTAAAGTTATATCGTGATTTTTCATGTTCTAAGTATTGATATTTTTTTTTTGAAAAATCATAGTTTGTAAGGACTTATTTGTTATAATACTTTAACTACTTATTTGTTATTTTGTAAATAATTATAGTAATTTATTGATAATTATTGACTTAATTTATATTTTGAAAGTTTATATTTTGATTTACCATGTTGCGATTGATGGTAATTAATTTCTTGCATGAACTATGATAAATTTTTAATTCTTTGTGTTGTTCTTCATACGTACAATGTTTATAAATGCTTTATAATATAAGTGCATTATTATTTACTGCAATAGGTTAGCCATTCTATAACATAGAATAACATAATTAATAATTTTCATAATAAAGACTCACCAAGAAGTTTCGTTAAAAGTCTGTCAAGACCCGCTAAAAATTCCGTTAAGGTTTATAAAATTCATGGCTCGCAAAGTGTTACGAAGGGTCGCGAGCAGCTTGCGAGTCCCCCACGAGCCAGGCCAAGACCATTCATTTTAGGTTCGACTCGAGTTCGTGAAAACTCGACTCGTAAAAAAAAGAAAAAAATATCGACTTGAGTCCTTAAAAATTTGGCTCGATTTTCGACTCATGTATAGGCCTACATGAACATAATGATTTGAACATTCACAAAGAGGACACTGAATATATAATGTTTCATATACTGATACCTTCACGGCTTTCATCTTGTGCTGAGTTGGATGAATAGGATCAGTTTCTCTGGCTTTGAAAAATTTTACTTGTTTCTTTCTGATGAAAGAAATATTCCTTTTAGCAGAGGCTACATTGACAAACTTTATTACTCTGTCGTTGCTAGTGTGGCCTTTCTGCTTAGGATAATTGATCTTATCCTCAATATACATCTTGCCTTTGCCTTTCTTGTTAAACTTTTCCTTTTTATACACAAATGGAACTGAGGAGTATTTCCCTCCACTTGTTATACCATCATTATCAGTGAGATGAACATTCTTGATAGCTGGAGTTTGTTCTTCAATGGAAGGATTTGCTTTATGTGCTGCTTTAGATGAACTAGTTCATAACCTAAGCCTGCATGATTGCACTTAGGAACTTGACTGTCTACTAAGGCTTTTACTGCAGCCTTTAGCTTTGAAAAGGTCTCAACAACTTTGGACAAGTCATTTTTGGCTTTTACTAGTTCATTTACTTGAGCAACATACTTAGCCACTCTGTCTTTGAAGTACAAATTCTCATTTCGCACATTTTGCAGGTCAGCTACAGTAGCCTTCAGTTTTCAACCTCGAGCTTCAAAGGTTCATTATTTGCTTTAATGTGTTTGTGATCAATTTTTAAAACAAAGTAAATTTTCTCCAGATTTTCAAACTCAGCTAGCATAGTAGCCATCTCATCTGCCATTTCAGTTTTCGAGAAATCAGAAAATTAGCCTCCAGGCTTTTTGATTGGAACTGCAGCTTGAGGCTTAACAGTTATAGGAATGCTAGAGCTGGCATCTATCTCTTCTCTAGATCGTCTAGGATTTCCACATTGAGCATACATAGTGTTTTCAAATTTTATGACCACTTTCTCAGCAGTTTTAGCTGCTTTAGGTGTTTCACCTACACTGAAAATACTAAGTAGCTCATAGTCATCCTTGTCATCTAGATATTAGACATCATCATCTTTTGAGGTCACAGTTTTGGCCATTAAACAAATATGAGCTTTTTCACTAAAATATGTGTCATCCTCATCAGAATCAGATTCTAGCTATATAGGCATCGGAATTTCAGGAGTTTCTTCCTCAGCAACCAAACCTTTTTGTTTTTAAAAGCGATTTGGAGTTTGCTTTCGAAAATACTCAAACTTTGGAGTAGGACAGTTTGAATCAAAGTGCCCTAGTTTTCGACAGTTAAAACATAGGCTATTTACTTTTGCATCCTTGCTGTCTCCAGCAGGTTTGATGTATTTGAGCATAGGTGTTTTGGAATACTTCTTGAAAGATTTCATACGATTGTAGAATCGTGAGAAGGCAGCAAAAGCTTGCTCTTCAGACATTTTAGAAAACGAGAGGAAACTTGAAGATTTTGAAATTAGAGTACTGTATAAACCAAGTCTTTCCTCTTGAGAGAGCAGTGAGATGCCTTGTATGCTTTTGATGAGTTTTTTTCTATGAATCAATTCACGTTCATATATTTTCAGACTGGTATGAAGAGTCCTGAGAGTCATCGTATTTAAAATCTCTGGTCTCTTTTACCGTTATGACTTTAATTTGCTACTCATCACCTAAAGAGCTGAGAAGTCGTATGTTACGGTCCTTCTTAGTATAGATCTTTCCAAGAAAGGCACATTTATTCTTTACCTTGCAAAAGCGGTTGTACGCAGTTGTGAACAATTCTTTAGGATCTTTTGCGAAGGCATTAAAGTCTTTGATGCATTCGTAGAGTATGTTGTCCATTGTGATCTCGTTGCCTTCGACATACTCCAACAGTGCGTCCCAGACTTCTTGAGCGGTTCTGCATCCTGTGACTTGTTATCTGGCGTTGACATCCAAGGATTGTATCAGGATGAACCTTGCTTTTCTGTCCATCTGGGCTATCAGGCAATCTTCGTCTGTCCATTCAACTTCGGGTTTATCGATAGATACTTCAGTGGTTATGATCTGATTTGGAGTTCCTTCTGGAGCACCTTCAGTTCTGATGGTTGATGGCTTTTGAGGAGTCATCGGACCACCCAGAACACATTAAAAGAGACGATCGTCGATAGAGCACATATAGGATTGAATGCTATATTTCCATATCTCAAAGTTGTCTTCATAAATTTTGCCTTTATGAGATCGGCTTACAAGCTGTGAGGCTTGGAAAAATTAATTTTCAAAAAATCTGCTTTGATACCAATTGTTGGTCCATAAATGGCTGAGTTACAGGCTAGGGGGGGGGAATAGCCCGTTAAATTTTTTTAATAAATTCTTTTAGAAGGCTGAATTTTTCAGAGTGCTTGATAGATGAAGTTTGTCAAGGGCAGCGGAATTATAGAATAAGACAGAGGTAGAGTTTGGTAAAACAGTTGGAAAACAGTTTAGAGTAAATTTAGAACAATTTTGTCCAAACAAAAGCTTTTATTACACAGTCACACAAACAATAGGGTTAGCACAGTGAATAATATGATGAGACAGAAAGTAAAGTAGGCAAGTATTTTGGAGTGGTTCATGGTGTTAAAAAACCAGTACGTTCACTACCAGGTTGGTCACTCCTGGATTTGATATGAGTTTCAATATGTAAAGTTTTTGAGAGTTTACAGAATTAGAACACAAATCTGTGCAAGTTAGCTACTAAGCAGCAGAGTTTGTGTGAAAAGAAAAATCTATCTAAATTACAAATCTTATGACCCGTGTATAAAGTGTATAACATAATAAATCTATCCTACACAATATAACTACGGATTCTAGACTCTGTGTGTTAGCACCGAAGATTTAAGCTTTCATGGAGAATGAATCTAAACAACTCTTTGAATCACAGAAATGAGAGGTGAGATTTAAGCTTGCAGATCTGGGATGAAAGGGCGCAACCGAAACAGATCTTGGCGTATCTCTCTCGAAAATATCTTGAATGTTCTTTTGAATTTTGGATTCACTAACTACTTCTTGAGTTGGGTCTTCTGATCCTTATATATATAGAGAGAGAAGTAAATGCCCGTTGTAAATCCCTTTGAGAGAGAGATAGTAAAAAGTCCTCTCTTGGCATTTAATGCTTGGAGCAGCTTGGGAAACATTTTGGCTAGAGTTGATGTGAGAAGACTATACTTACCAACTCCATCCGCTGTCTATTCTGCAAGTAAGCCAGTAAAGTAAACTTCATAGAAAGTTGTTAGTACTATATTAGCTTCCCGCAGAAGATAACACGTAAAATAATAAATGCTTAGTACTATAAATTAACTGATGGATAAATAGTTACCTAATATTCAATGGTTAATAACACTTGAATTTAAGCGTTCTAACAACATTTGAATATAAGCGGGAAAAGCTAAATGCTGCTTGATCTTGCCATTTCACAGGCGAGGTTTGCTAGAAACTATCGGCGCTTCTACAATGAACTTTGTCAGGATGCTAGGTAGAGTTGTTCAAAGGCAAAGTCTCTATAAGTTAAATTATCTAAGCGTTTATAGGCAAACTTATAGGACTTGTGTGAGGGATCTAGTAAATCTAAAATTCACCTAGAAGATCTATGATCTAACAATCTCCTCCTATTTACTAGATGCCAAACACACTAGGTGCTATCTATCTAAGTCTGATATAAAAATTAATAATTAAAGAATAAAAGCAGACGTAGAGAAGAAAATAATATCCTACAAAGATTTGTTAGATAAACAATTTATGATTTAAACAATTGCAGGTATATTTAGAAAGCTTAAGTACCTGCAAAACAAATGTTAGAACAAGTAGTAAGAAGTAGGTAAGATACGGATTTTGAAAAATCATAGCGAGGTTGTTTCAGTTACGAGGGAGTAGTGTTTTTTTTTTTTTTTGGTCCCAATGGGGCATGGAAAGGGATCGAACCTGAAACCTTATATATTGTAAAGTTCAGCTCTACACTGAGCCACCCCTTAGTTCCCCATGAATAATGTGGTTGACTTGTAGAAGGGACGTAGAGAGTAAAAGAAGAAGACCAGAACTACAAGTGCTATCCGTTTTCAGGGATTTTATTACAATGGGTGATTATGTTGAGCAATGGGGAAGGAGAGGATAGGCTAGGAAGGAATTTTGACCGGAAGTGAAGGAGATAAAGAGGAGAGAGAAAATAGAATATATTTGGGTTTAAATTTTTGAAAAATTAAAATATGGTGTGAATACTTGATTTAATTGTGTGATAGTATTTATATGTGTAGGGGTATATAAATGAAAAATAAAATATTATAGGGATGTACATCATTGAAATATATCATCCTAGTGATCGAAAGGGATGATAATATCCTATCACTATATCACCATAATTTAAGGTAGTGACCCGAACCTAAGAAATAATTTATATTATAAATTGTATTTTTATTAAATAATCTAATTTTTATTAAAAATAAAAGAAATAAGTTAATTAATGATCATAGATAGTTGAAAAAAATATAAAAATAATTCAGAAAAATAAGGAGAAAAAAATTTAAAAGTTCTAAAGTGAGAACTATATTGAATCAAATTTTATTTGTTGAAAGGTCATTTATTATGATGAGAAATGAGTAAAAACATTTAAGTAGAACAAATACGCAAATGTGTTGTGATAGTAAAAATGTTCGATAAAAATTTGATACATAATATATTCGACGATATGATATAATTTTATAATGATTAAAGTTTAAAAATAAAAGAAAAATAAAAATAAAAATTACCATATCGAATATGCTATCAAACGTTATGTAGCGTACTCATGGCATGATCATAAAAGAGTTATAATTTACAAATATGCACATGTGTCATCGGGTGGTACTATTACTTGAAATGAAATAAGTGAAACCAAGTAAAAGTAAAGTGGTATCATTAGTAGCATGTGCTAGTTTGAGGTAATGGTCTCTAGGAAATAGTGGTCCTTATTTTCTAGCATGAGATTGGTGGAAAAGGGTGTAGGGTTGATCATCATTAAAATATTAGCCACAAAAGTCGATAATGAAAATGGAGTGGAATTCAACAGTAAATTTGTGTCGAAATTTATGGTGTATATAGGGCAATTTATATGGAGATTCTTGGTGCTAGCATCTTTTGGGACAAGTGTGAGACACTCTCCCTTAAGCAAGTGAACGAGAGTAAAAAATAAAAATTAATCCAATTAAATTCCTTAATTTTAGAAATTTAATTAACCTAATTAAAAAAGAGACTACCTCACGTCTCTCATTCTCGCCTCCCAGTCCGCTCCCTCCATCTCTCTTGCCTCCCTCCCTCTCCCTTTCCCATCCCGTCTATCCCTCTCTCTCACTCGTAGGCCATCCACCACTATCACCGGCGTTCCCTCAATTACATGCGTCAAACCACCATCACCAGCATCCCCTTGTCTCCCCATTCGCCGCTCCCTCCTTCTCATTCCGTCGCTTCATCCAACCAATCCATCGTCGTCCACTCCTTCCTCTTACACTATCGCTGCAAATCAAAGAGAAGGAAGGGAGAACGGGGCGGCGGTGACTATGGTTGTTTTCATGGCGGTTGGATTGAGTTTAGGTGGAATTAGTGGTGCAACGTAGGAGAGAAATTTTGGTAGTGATTGGGGATTGCAATGGAGGATTTGAGAGAGGGAGAGAGGATGATGAGGGTGAGAGAGAGGGTAAGAAGGCGATTTGTTTATTTAGTTCAATTATTCATCTGGTGCGATATGAATGTTCATTTCGACTGAAATGAATGTTTATGTTAGTTCAATATCTTTGATTTGCTTAAGCCCATTCACCTATACTTAGACTTTGGACTCAACTCACCAAAGAGGATTTGTAATCCATTCTTGGGAGGACTTTGCACTTATTATGTGCTAATATATATATACAATAGATAGACATAAGCAAGTAGAGAACAAGTATTAAACAAATGAATTCACATTTATGGAGAATAAACACATAATACCCACTTGGTTCATTACCCTCTCTCATCATTAAACATTATCATAAGAACACAAGCTTTCTCATCCACTCAAACACCAAACATCAAGGATAGTAAAAGAGTTAGAAAGCATTAAAGATAGCTCATCAACTTGAGCTTCTTTGATCCTTTCTTCCATTCTTAAATCTATCCACCTAAATTAAGGAGTAATTCTCCTTGTTCAAATCCATTTGGGAGTAGGTAAGTTTACTTCTCACTTTCTTGTAAAAGTCTTCATTTCCTTCATTACAATGTAAAT
>JAOTQG010015525.1:5399-15837 GCA_025631175.1 Iris virginica
CCCCCCCCCCCCCCCCCCCCCCCCCCCCCCCCCCCCCCCCCCCCCCCCCCCGGGGCGGTACCTGGGAGTTTTGTTGATAATAATAAAAATAAATACAAGGAGGGGAACAAACAAGTGACTCACTTATAGCCTTTCCTCTATAAGAGAAATACAATTCGAAAGCCTATGCTAGAGATTGTTATAAAACAACTGACCAAATTGACTTAGAATCATTTCCTATATCTAAACCAACCACCCACATCTCTTCATTTCCTGAATCTGTTCCCATTTGCTCAATTCACATTCCCGCCATATTAGGGACGGGATAGAATGGGATTCTCCTTTACCCTGCTCCGTTGCCACTTGTCATCACTAGTTCATGGTTCAACTGGTGGATTTGGTTCATGCTGATTACTATTCTTTGCTCGATACAAACTTCTAGGTTATGCTGTTGTGCTTTTCGATTGTGTGTGATGTTTTTCTGCTTGGTGATGTAAGATGTGAATTCTTTAGTATGGAAAGTGTTATTGGTCATTATCTAATATAGTATGCTATTGCTTAAAAAGGGAAAAGGAAAATTAAAAATTCGAGTCCTTCGGCATGTGATTGGGGCTGTCTAATGAATCTAGCTGGCTTGCTTGTTTAAATCTTGACTCTGCTTGACTTGTGCTGGGTTCAGATCGAGCGCAGACATATGATTCTAGAGGTGAGGTATAAATGAGCCCAACCGGCTGGGCTCGACTCGGTCTATCTTTGGCATCCGCAAAATATATATGATTTGTGTACATTAATGACTTGGCTTGAGTAAAGCTCGAGCTGGGGCTTGTTGTAACAGGTTTAGGAAGTAATTGAGACAAGCTCGAACATAGGTTCATCAAGTTATGTACATAGCTTGAGCTTGTGAAGAAGTAGAAAATATGAGTTTTAACACTCAAAACTTTGGATAGGTTGGGCTTGGCTTATTTATAGGCCTACTCGACTCTGTAACACTTACTCGCTGCTAGATTATGCATATAGGCTGAAGTTTTTGCTTGTTCGTTTTCCGTAGAATGAAAAGTAAGGATTGGATAATAAAAGTTGGGGTCTCTTTAGAGGATGTTTACTTGAGATGGTGAATCATTTGTAGAGAGGATGCCAGTATTTTATCGAGGTAACAGTGCTTTTATGCTATTATTGGAAGACTAAAAGAAGTGCCTGTGAGGGGGCTAGAGCTGGAAATTTTCCTTGATCTCTTTGCTTGATAACACCTTTTCGCTATTGGTTCTTTTGAAACTTGCTGTTACTTTTGCAGTTGTTCTGGATGTAGATATGCAGTGTTTTTTCGCTTGGATTCTGTATGTTCTGAAACTTGGCACTATTTTTGTTATCTAGGTTGCAGATGACTCAGCTCTGTACGGTTGCTGTGTTCTAGTAGACGAAATATTGCGGAAACCATCTGGAATGATTTCCATGATTTCAGATGGACAACCATCCCAACCAGCTCTGAGCCGCCATATTTTAACCACACGCCGTTGTTACTGCATTCTTTCAAGGCTTCCATTTTTCGAACTGCATTTTGGAGTATTGAATAGGTATGGCTAGTAAAAATTGAAAGTGGTTTGCTACTGTTGATGCTGGTTATCACTTCTTGGACATGAATCTGGTTGTGCAAATAACTTATGGAATAGCGTTGTTTATGGAATAGCGTTGTTTGGTGTATTATTTGTTAACCTGTATAATATGCTTCCTTCGATTATTTCCATGCAGCTAAATTAGTCAGTCCTCAAGACCATGAGTAGATATACCAAGCATTTTAGTGTCGTAGTGATCCAAATAATATACTTTGTAGCTTTAGTTTCTACTGTGGATCAGATTCTGGAAATAGTGTTAGTTCGATGAAGCCAAAATTTGTTGATACTAAGGAGACGGAGAACCTAGAAGGACATGTTTGTCACAGAATATGAGCATATTCATGGATGAGTAAATGTTAAAGCCTCCGCTCTTAAAAGCCTCCACTTTGAATATGCACGCAGCTTAAGGAGGATTAATAGGCCAGAAAATAAATATGTGCATATTTATTACTTTCTCCTTTTGGCCTTGCTGAGCAAACTATGCTAATGTTAGGTAAGTATGAAACGTGGTCAAAATGATCTCTTTACCAGAAATTCTTGAAACCATTTTTACCAAGTAAATGATATGTGTCATCAGTAAATCATAAACTAAGCATAATGGTAGGCTTTTAAGTATGCCATTACAGCGTATCATCAGTACTGCATTAGCATCATGAAACAAGTAATTATCGAACAATGTTTTTGGAGGTTTTCTAGTATGTAACATCCTGTATCGAAGTTAGTGCTCTAGATTTGAGTAGAAACTGTGAAATTCAGGTTGGAATAAATAGTCAATTCCATATTATCAACAGCTGGTTGTCAAATATTGACCGATCTGGTGATAGTCATGTTGAGAAAATTGGAAAGGTGGAAGAAGTCGTGACAACTTTGAAAGATAAGCCAGAGGACCTCATTGGGATTTGGGGCTGAACGAAGAGGTTCTTAGTTCAACGAACATGGGTTGGCTTAGAATTGTTTGGTGGATGTCGTCACAGGTGGATGCTTTACATCTGTTACTGGGATATGTGTTGGGATGTGCTATGTGGTTGCAATTTGTAGAGGGTGATGTTATGACTTCTGTAGAGGTGCAAGAAATGCAGCAATAAATCTAGGGAATCAATTACTTACAGGTTGGCTTACGAGATTTGTCAAATTCATCAAGAACAAAGAAAAATAGAGGACAGTGAAAATTGAGGATTGTGAGAACAAGTTTAGCTATCGATATACCATTGTTGCATTGTGAAAAACTCTAGATTGTGGTTTGTAGTTGGTGGCCTTCCTGACTCAACAATTTCCCAAAAAAAAAGAAGGAATTATTAAGAAAATAAACAAAGAAAGGGAGAAAATGTAGATGCTTTTGTTAGACTAGAGGGCCAAGTTTGTGAAAGTAACAAAAATGATATTTTACCTTCCAAAGAGGATGATATATGTTTAGAAACTTGGGGAGTAATGTTTTGTAGATATAATTGTACTTGGTTGAATCCCATATTTCATAAGTGCTGACATTGTTGGTTGTCTGGCAGTAATCAGACTTGTATTTGCATGTCATACAATCAATGTTGCTTTTAAAATGTGAACATGCAATCATTTTAATGAGCACCGACATGCTTCGTCATAAGGTGGTATAGACTCAGGTTTTAGACTAAACGTGTTTTGATATACGGCGGTATAGAAAATATAGGTGAATCATAAGATCCTTCACTTTTCATATGTTAAGCAAGAATATTACATCCTTGAATAGACTGATAGCAGTTTTATTCTGTGGAAACAATTAGTGGTTTTAGGAATTACAAGCAATCTTGAAAACTTACTCATTTGCTCCATTAGCTTGACATAAGGTGCAATACATCTATTAGCCATCGGCATCTGCCGGCAGAGTAGTGTCGCTGATTCTTTTCTATTAACTTCGATACATGAAAAATCATCTTAGTTCTTGCTTCTTAATGTATTATATCATTTTGTCCACATTGCTGTGCTTTTGTTACAGTTTATCTTGGCATCTATATTTCCTTTCTTCATCATACTTCTTTCTTTTCGTAATCAGTTTCGGTTACTTTTTCTTCTCTTTAGCATCTTCACTGAAGAAAGGTTAGAAAGGTTGACAAAAAGTATTGGTGATATGGATTTGGAATCATCTGTTGGCTTTGACAAGGATGATAAATTAGAAGAAAACTTCGGTGATATTTCTCCGGAACCTGGATTGCACGAGATGCTGAATGGAGCAGCAGATACTTCTCATTTAAGTACGAATTCTGGCAGAGTCAGAGATGATGAAAGGAGGCATTCAGAGCATCAGTTTCTCAAGGAGCACCTTCTTTTCTCGCAAAAAGATGGTAGTAATGATGCAACAGTTGCCATCGACACTGAAACAGATCTTCCAGCAAATAAAGTGTTTCCTGCACAGCTCTCTGAATGTTGTGATACTTGCGTTGATGATGTTGTGACCAACAAGCCGGCACATAGGCATTTACCAAATGCTGTTTTGCCGCTTCTAAGATATCAGCAGTATGAAAGCTCTGAATCTTCCTCCAGGTATATGAATAAACTTGGGTGTTTGTAGCATGTTTGGTAATTTGGTACTAGCAGCTCAACCCCCAACTCTCTCGATTTAGTTTTTGTTGCTGTAGGGATTTCTTGCTGCAGCAAGTAGTTGTAAGTTGATTATTATTACAACCATTTGTAGCATGGAAGTGTTAACTGGTGTTAGTGATGCATTCCACATAACCTCCCAATCCTTTTCATGTTTCTTCTAGTAGGTGAAAATCTAAAACTGATATAGTTAAATCAACGTCGATGTTTACATAAAAGTACAAAAGTACGTAAAGGATGGCTTAGTGCCCGAGGTTCATGGGATAGCGGGTGTGGTTGTACACCACCTTACCAAACTTGAGCTAGTTGTCTAGGTGGCTTGAACGTAGTTAGCTTACACTGCAGCAACTTAACCATTGCGCAACCCTTGGTGGTATCGGTCATATTTGTCTTATGTAACAAACAGTTAACATATATTTCATTTTAGAGAAAAACAGATCTAAAGACACTTTTTGCACTCAGTGAGAGAGAAACATTTTCTACTTCTATTTTATTTTTATTGAGAATCAGGGACGACACCCTGAGAATTTTATTAATACAATAAAATCATAAACAAGGAGGGGGACAATCCAGCCTGACCATACAAACAAGGGGGACAAGGAAGCCATACCTCTAAAATTAATACAAAAAAAGCAACTAAACATGGTGGTGTGTATTTATTCCCCTTATTTGTGCCGTCTACTTGTTTCTAGATAAACCTAAATTCAAGTCTCTCTCTTAGTAAGCATGGCTAGGAATCTTGGAGTAAATTCCGATGCATTTTGCTCTGAGTGGACTGGTGTGAGCAATATTTGAATTGATATTATTTGATTGGACAATCGTCAAATTAATAAAAAGGTCTACATGGACGAACCAGAGTAGATGTCTGGGCATTTCTTCCTTCAGTTTTCTCTATGTAAATAATACTATATGTGGTTGCAATAAACTGATTTTTGGTAGAAATGGCTTGATGCAGTTTCCTAAGCTCTCCTAGTGAAGATAGAAATTTCAGGAGTGACATTGACTCGGCAGGGACAGATGAAACATCTTTCTCAGGCCAAGAATACTCCAGTGAGCATGACGAGATTCTTGAATGGGCAAAGGTCCGATGATTGTTTCATTTCTTCCCTTTTTGCATGGTATCTTCATATTTGTTTTCTCCAACCCTTACATCCCCCCTCCGGTACCAAAAAGAAAAGGAGAATGGAAACTAATTATAATTCATTATTTTCAGGCCAATAACCATGGGTCCTTGCAAATTATTTGCGAGTATTACCGCTTGTGTCTTCCTGCAAGGGGTTCAACAATTAAATTTCATCCGTTAGAACACTTGCATCCCTTGGAGTTCCATAGACCAGATGAAACAGTGCTACATATTGCTGGTTCAACAATTGATTTTACATCATGCAGTACAAGTCTGGAACTAGCAGAGGTACATCACTTGTGGTTGTGTTGGCTTATTATCATTCCATTTTAGTAAATTGACAGCTAAGATTATGTCTTAGTGCTTGTAATGTAACTTGTGGTTACTCTTTTTAAAGCAGCTTTATACATAGTTTAATGTAGTAGTTCGTGTGTATATTTGGTTACTATAGGCTCATAGTGCGCTTGTGGTGGAGGAGGAGGCTACTGCTTTATCGGTATGGGCTGTTGCATGCATATGTGGCTCCTTGCGACTTGAGCATGTAAGATTTGCTTCTTCTTGGATGTACACTTCTTCTGGTGTTTTGTGAGGAGGAGTTTATAAGATGTTATCCTTAGAAAGAAATCGACTCCTTGATTTTAATTTTTTTTTTTTTTTTGCAATCAGCTTGGATGGGATCATTTAGCAGTTTCTTAATCCATAAGCTATGATGATTTATCAGGCTATTCAAAATTTTACGTTTTGCATGCATTTTGGAGCAAATGCCTAGGCACTGATCATTGTTACTTCAAAGAAAAATATTCTTTTTTCTTCCTCACTTTGACCATGACTGCTATTTCAGATTTCTATACCAACATAAACATCTGTCTATACAGTTTATGAGCTGTGAAAGATATGCTATTCAAAAATTTAGTGTGGATTATAGCAAATTGAGTGTGTATTCTCGCGCGTGAACTTTTTGGGCATAAGCAAGACGATGTAATTGTTCCAGTTATCTTGTATGTAAATATGCTAAAACTCAGCGTTAGTCCCAATCACGTGGGGTCGGCTACATGAATGATTTCAAATATGGTCCAATGCAATGTCATCACATCACATCACATAGGCCACATGCCATTGGAATCATTCTATTTTATAGATGTACATGTTGGCTTTAGTCTTTCTCTATCTCTAGTTTGGTTGATACTGATACCATAGAGCTCCCTAACGAGCTCTCTAAGAGGTCTACGTTGAATGTATCTGATCGCAGACGATCTTTCATTTCCTCTACTATAGAAAGTGACTTTTGACCATAGTTGCTCCCTACAAACCTTATGCGTTCTCTTAGCCTATGGATTACAGGAACAAATGTAGTTGAATGGAACAGCAGCGGGGTTGCACGTTCCACTGTGCTGAGATGTGAGGTGCTGGTGGTGATGATTTTCTAGTTTTACCACGCATCCGTCTTAGCATTTACAGTTTAGCGATACTAATCTTGTGGTTAGTTCTTTCTTAGTAGCCCAGCACTCGTGGGTATAGTGGTTGTCCTATAAAAAATTTCTTTCAACTTCATATGTATACGTGGATTACATAGCACTTCAGGTGCACTCTTCCATGTTAATTTATTTTATAATTTAACATCATCTTCATGAGAAATCTTCTCCAAACCCAATTCCAACTCTCTTTATAGCTTCTTATGGAAGTCCAAGGTTCCGCTTAAATTTAACGTGTCTGCATGGTCTGGGGTTCTTAATCACTTGAATACTAATGAGCTGCGTCAGCGAAGACAACCAAATAAGGCTCTCTCTGCCGATGTCTGTGTTATGTGTATGGGAGGTGTGAGACTCATGATCACGTATTTTTGCATTGCCATGTTGCTTGGATTTTTTGGAGTCGTTTGTTCAAGGTGCGGGGAGAGGTCTGGAATACTCATGACGCTCTGGGATATTTGCATGATGAGAGGCTTGGGTTTTGGGGCTCAGAAGGATGCTCGCGTTATGTGGGGATCTGCTGTTTTTAGTTTGCTCTGGAACATCTGGACCGGGAGAAATGCTCGTGTATTTGGGAGTCGAGTGCTGCCAATCTCTCTTTTGTGGAAAAGGATTATCTTTTAGGCCTCTCTTTGGGCGTGAAGCTTGTGAGCTTTTAGAGGATTCTCTGCTGCAGACTTGGCGAGGAGCTGGATTGCAGTTACTTTTTATTTGATCTCGGTTTTGGTCTTTTTTGCTTTTATTTATTTTTGGTTTCTATTTTTAGAGATTGGTAGCTTCTTTGGGCTTTGGCTCTCTATTTGTTTTTCTCTGGCCTGCCTTTTCTGTATTCTTTTCCTGATTTCTAATTATATCTCTTTTATCAGCAATAATTTAACATCGTCTCCTACCTCTCCATTGATTGAAAATTGATCCTTAGTGTCGAAATTATCACCATTCAGATAATTCTTGATGGTCTAACCTAAATTTCTCTTCATTAATCCTCCGTTTACCGCTGAAGTTCATTCTATTTTACTTCTAGTTATTTAGAATCATTCAACTTCTAAAGCTGCTCTCCACTTTTCTAGTTTATCATGGACTTCATTCTTTGTTTCATAGATGAAGACAATGTCATAAGCAAACACCACACTATCTCATCTTGTATATATTTGGTTAGTCCACCCATTTACTAAGACAAAAAGATAAGGTCCTAAGGCTGATTCATGGTGTAATCCTATATTGATTAGGAATTTGTGCTTCTCCAAGAGTTGTAATGTGGTTCCAACTAATGTCGAAGCTCCATCATAAATATGTTCAATAACGTCTATGTATCTCACTTTAACATCTTTCTTTTCTAACACCAACTAAATTAAGTCAAGGAACTCTATCTCATGCCTTCATTAAATCAATAAAAAACTTATTTATATCCTTCTTTCTTTCCCTATAGCACCGCATCAATTTTCTTAATAGGTTGATAGCTTCCATTATCTACGTTCTTGCAACTTTAGATGTCACGCTATGTTTGCATTATTGTATTATAATGCTCCTTCTCCACTCGTCGGACATTTCTTGATATCATAATTTTCTTAACCAACACTACTAGGCCAGACACTTGTATGTCTCCTTGGGATTTCTATACGTTAATGGGAATTCCATCTGGTCCTAAAGTTTTCGAGTTTTCATCTTTCTAAAGCAAACTTCAATGCAGACCCTTCAATTCTACAAAAGAATGTAATATTCGCTCTCGTTGTTGTTACTCTCGCGCATTGCTATGTTTCCTACATGTGCTCATTTAATAATTTCTCAAAAGTATATTTTCCATCTATCTTGCATTTTACATATTTGATTAGAAGGCGTGAATCTTCATCCCTAACCAATATCACGCTTGAATTTTCATTCCAAACGCATTTTATCTTACTCAAATCCGTAGTTTTTCTTTCCCTTTTTTTTTTGCATGTTTATGTATAAACTCTTACAAAAGTCATCGATTGCTTTGCTTATAGCAAGAAATTTCCATTGCTCCAAATCGTTTAGGTTTCTAGATGTTTGTCAAGTTTTGTTGGATTCTCTTCTTAGTAGGGTGACTTTTTGGACTTCCATTAAAGACCATTTGGATAAAGTTTGTTCCACCGCCAAGTTTAAACTTGACTCCACCATCATGTTTATTCATCAAAAATTACATTTTATCCCACATATCATTTCATGTTCGATCTTTTAGCATTTTCTCTTTAAATAAACCTAACCTCTTGCCTTTTAGATTCCACCACGTAGCTTTTTAGATTTATAGTGTTCTTTCTATGTTCTTAAAGGGTAATGTCAAGCACCATAATTCTATGGTATGAAGTTAACCTCTCTCCCAAATTTTACCACTTAATCTATCTACTTCTCTACTTAGGGCCTCTTTGATTTGGATTATTTTGAAGTGTTTATGGGAAACCGTACACCATTTTGAAGGTGTTTGATTTGGTTTCTTGTACGAAAAACCATAAACTGGCTACAAATGTTTTTATGGATTGATAAGCCAAAACCTAGAAACACTTGGGTTGGTGGTTACTGGCTAGTGTTTATGGTTTCTGAAGGAAACACGGTTGAACAATAGGAAACAAATATTCTCATAATACCGAAGTTACCCTCGTCATATAAGGGTACAAGAACAGGACTCCCCTCTCCCTCTCCCTCTTCTCAGTCTCTCTCTCTACAGCTGCCCACCTCCCCTTTCCCTCTTCTCTCTTGAAATCCTCCGCCACCACCCAATCTGAGCCCAGATATTCATTTCACAAACTTTCCTATTGCAATTCAAGTTGCAAAGAGTGTCAGGCCATTTCCCATAATTTATTTTTCATTTTTATTTTTTTTCTTCGTTTTCAGTTTTCACTGCATTTTTGTTTGTTGGTACAGTCCAAATTGAGGAACGCAAATGTACAACTGAGATTGAATAATCGATGTACTATTTAAAGATGGATTTAAAGTAATTTTTCTTTTCCTATTTGATCTGTTTATGAATTAGAGATGGAGTAATGAGTTAATGTATTGTGAATCTCACTGACTAGATCTATAGATCTTTGTAAATAACCTCTTCTTTTTTTTAATGATTTTTTCTATTCATTAATGGGAGAGCTGTAAAATGTGCTACTTGATGTGGTAAAGAGAGAGCGTTTCAACAAGGTGGCAGAAGTGCAGTAGAATGGTGGGGCGTTAGGTGACAGTGGGAAAGTTTGTAGGGATTTTCTTTTTGATCTGATGAAAGATGAAATAGATTTTAGAGTTATTTTCTTAAGCACGTTCTTTGTCAATTTTTTCTTCTTATAAAAGCCATGTAAATAATAAAGGGTGTGTTTGGACGAGAGTTTTTTTGTGTCTGTTTTGGGTAAATTTGGTTTTTGGAAATGTGATGGTTTAAGTACTGTAGACGGGTCATTTGAATTTCCATTACTACCCCTTGAAACCAACTCTGAATGTCAAATATGCCCACGGATGTGGTAGTCTTTCAGCTTCGTAATTGCATAGGGGTGCAGCCCTACTGCTGACAGAGCCCCCAGTACACAGTCGCCACATCACGCCCTACTTCATGTACTTAACCTGGAGCGTCTTCACCTCCACTCACCCCATCACTGCTAGGGCTCCCTTCCTTGGACATCAACTTCAACCTCCTCCCCCCACCTCCCCCTTCATCCATGGCTAGAAGGTCAATCATTAACATACCAGATTCG
>JAOTQG010015636.1:0-26691 GCA_025631175.1 Iris virginica
CCACCGCACGGGATTAAGGAAGGTCGTCATCTTGATCGTTCATTTTTCTAGATCTAGTGGTTGTTAGGAGTTCCTAGGTTCTTAGGAATTAATTGGTTCTCAAGGGAATAAGTTCCTATATATATATATATATATATATATATAAAACTGGAAATTAAAACGATATCGATAAATAACCCCTAATTGGATAATGGACATACCTCGTATCCTTGTTGTTGGAATTATAAGTAATGGTTTTTAACGAGTCAAAGTTACTCATGTCAAAACAGATTCAGAATTTCATAATTAAGCGAAACAATAATAATAGGAATATCTTAATATTCTTATACATTAGCGTCTCATAATCTCATTTGATATTTCTTGTATATTACTTAAATATTAAGTTCATTTAATTAATTACATAATAATACAATTATTCTTTAAATCCTATTGGTTATTGAAGAGTTATGAGTCTAGTTAAAGAGTTATGTCTTGCTGGAAGGCACCTCTTTGCACAATATAAATAGGAGTCTTGGTCCTCTCTCTACTCTTACACACTACTACCCCACAAATACTTGACACATATTCTCACGTACATAAAATTATGAGTAAGCTTCCATCACCTAAAGAAGGAGTCAAGAGTGAGAAACCATTACTTCCAATTCCAACAACAAGGATATGAGGTATGTCAATCCAATTATGTGTTGTTTATTGATTGCGTGAAAATCATGAAGTTGAACGATTTATGGGGTTGAGTTTATGTCATGTAGTTATAACTATTATTTCCACATTGTCGTATTTTATTGAATTATAACTCACATATAAATTCATGATCCCATAAATTGTTGAACTTCATGATTTTCACGTAATCAATAAACAACGCATAATTGGCTAATTGACATACATCATATCCTTATTGTTGGATTTGGAAGTAATGGTTTCGCCCGCTAGCTGATGGAACCTTACTCATAATTTTATGTACGTGAGAATATGTGTTATATTTTGGCGGGTAGTAGTGTGTAGGAGTAGAGAGAGAACCAAGACTCCTATTTATATGTGTACAAAGAGGTGTCTTCCATCAAGACATAACTCTTTAACTAGTCATTAACTCTTCAATAGCCAACTGGATTTAAACAATAATTATATTATTATGTAATTAATTAAATGAACTTAATATTTAATTTTGATAGAAGAAATATCAAATGAGAACACTAGTGTATTAAAATATTCTTACAGAAAAGGCTAACGAAATTTGACTATAGGGCCTAGAAGTTCCAAATTTTGGGACCTAAATCGGGAGGTTTGGAACATGGGGGCCCAGATCGAGAATTGATGCGGACCCAGGACCTAAAATGGGATTTGCCCTATCCAAATTCTTACATATCCAGTTATTGTTTACATGAAATCAATTTCAGCATATTGCTATATACAGATCTGTGAATCCTTCTAAACTCTTATTGTTGCTTTGGAATCAGGCGTACTTTTATTTTAAGTTAAGGTCTGAAGGAAGCCATAATAGTTCAAAAGTAGGTGTGATTCCAAAGAAATTTTAAAAATCAAAAGATTATATCATCTCAAAATTAAAAAAAAAATCATTGCTTAGGACTCACTTATATTTCTACCTTGTTAGACTAAGCCATGCATTGCATTCCCAAACCCACTTGAACTTCTAAGAAAATCATGTTCTTACAGTCTTACTTCTTAGTAACACTGGTTTTGACCATAGTTCTGCATGTCCATTTTTCTCGCAGATGCCTTAACTGGTATGAGCTATGAACTACTAATGTTTCGTGTTACCTGGGACTTGAAATTTGCCACTTTCATTTACAGGGTGGCAGTGGGCACCTTATGAATAACACTTGTCAGTAGATATTATAATGTGTGATTCACTGTGGATGTCCCTTAAGCTAGTTTTACATCAAAGTTAAATAGCTTTAGTCTTATTCTAACTACATTGGATAGTTGAAATGATGTTTTTTCAGCTGTTTTAATTGCATTTGAATCAACCTACAGTCCCTTTTGTGTTTGGTTTCCCCTACTGATATATAAATTTATAGTGCGATATTGTTTTCCAGTTTTCTTCTTCTAACATCTTTCACAATTTTTTGTGTGTGATTTAACATAGATATGTAGACTCCTGAACATTAATATATCCTGCTCTTAGATTTAGATAATTAAACACCTTTCTTAGCCAGGAGCACTAATGCCTGCTTCTCTGTTAGATTGTATCGTAAACACCTTGCAAACTTATATCTGATTCTAATGAACGCTGAGCTTTCTCTATTGTGATAATCACAGGCGATCTATTATCTTGAAAAGGGGGATTCTGTTTTTGTGGCAGCTCATACATCTGCTGGAAAGACTGTTGTCGCAGAGTATGCATTTGCATTGGCATCAAAAGTATGATATCTCTCACTATTCGTTAGGTTCTAGGTCAATCTTATATGTTTGGCTTGTGGCTGGTTCATCCATAGTCAGATTCAGTCTTCTAAGAACTTGTGTGCACACTCTCAAATTAGAAGGCAGAAAGCTCCTTATCTGTCTCGCCTTGATTGGTTATCCCAGGCTTGGACATGTTCGTGATTTTGACTTCATGTTTGTGTAATGCAGCATTGTACAAGAGCTGTGTATACTGCTCCAATCAAAACTATCAGCAACCAAAAATACAGGGATTTTTGTGGAAAGTTTGACGTTGGCCTTCTCACAGGAGATATTAGCTTGAGGCCAGAGGCTTCTTGTCTTATAATGACAACTGAGATACTAAGATCAATGCTCTATAGGGGCGCTGATATCATACGGGACATAGAATGGGTAAAGCGGTTCATTTTATGTGGTACTTTGTTGTTCTTTCTGTATGCAGTTCTTTCATTAACCTGTTTGACCTAACATTACACCTCCCATTTTTGAAAATAAATCTGGACTAACTATATCTCTGCTTCTGTGTGTCTGGAGAATAGGTAATATTTGACGAAGTGCATTATGTCAACGATGTTGAAAGAGGTGTTGTTTGGGAAGAAGTTATTATCATGCTTCCGAGACATATAAATTTCGTTCTTCTCTCAGCCACGGTAACTCACTTTATATTTAAGAATATATTAAGAAGCAACAGTTAATACAAAGAAAAAATGTAACCTGCACCTTAGGGAAAATGAATCTCCGTTGTTGGATTCTTTGTCTAATTAAAAGAAAAGCAGTGATACACAAAGTGAAATACTATAGAGAAAAAATGCGAGGATAATGTCTCACCAGTGCAAAGGTGATTGTTGACTAATGTGCTACTAGTCCACAATCACTTTAAATGGTGACATATCATTCTTATTAGTTTTTTTCTATGTATTCTACTCTACATATCATTTTCTTCTAAAAGGATTTCTTAATAATGTGAGTTAGAGTAGATTACCTATTCTGCAAGTGCATGTCCATGGTGATTAGTTGGTGAGGTGCTCACTGAAATGGAAAGTCATATGAAATCAATCCAAACTGTGCCTTATGTTCTTGTGGTAACTGAGTCATTGAAAATGGTACAAAAGCTGACTCTGAGAAGAGCATTCTAGAGAAAAACATTCAATGAATACTATAAATGGTGTTTTTTTATACTGCATTGACTATATCATCAGTTTGGAAGATTAATTGGTATGAATCTAGAATTCTTCTTGAGGGTGTTAGAGAGATAGACTGGCATTCTGGCATCCCACATCATTGGAGAATTCCATATAGTAATCCTATTTGGCATGGATTCTCACAAAAGAGTTGCGTTGGACTTCCTTATGAGGAAAACCTCAAATTGGCAAACATTTGTTTGAATATACATGTATTGCGTCCTTCCATCTTTACTTTTTCTGCCTAGATATGACCAAGAGTCATATATTTTTGTCAGGTACCAAATACAGTCGAATTTGCCGACTGGATTAGTAGAACCAAGCAAAAGCAAATTCGTGTAACTGGGTAAGTGGCAATTTTTTTTGGTTATCAAATTTATTAGGCCTTTTCCTTGTTTGTATCCATTTATAAATATTTGTATTATTCCTTTTTATACCCCCCCCCTCCCCCATTCATTGAGGAACTAATCGCTTTAAATCAACATTGGCCTTTGACCACTGACTCAATTAATGATATACATGCTGTTATGTTTCTCAGGACTACCAAGAGACCAGTGCCATTAGAGCACTGCCTTTTTTATTCTGGTGAATTTTACAAAGTCTGTGAGAATGAGAAGTTTCTACCTCAGGGATTGAAATCTGCCAAAAACTACCATAAGAAGAAAACTATGAACACTGTTGGTAGTGGTTCTGGATCATATGCAGGATCTTCAGCAGCTCATGATGGTGCGCGCTCTCAAAAACGCGAAAATGCAATTCAGGGTAAACAGAACAAACAATCTGGATCCCAAAATGTAAGGAACTTCACCGGTGCTAGTTGGGGGAACCAAAGTCACGGAATTAGCCAGACTAATAAGAGTTCATGGAGATCAGAAGCTTCTGTGTGGTTACAGCTCATTACCAAGCTTTCGAAGAAGTCACTGTTACCTGTATGTAAGAGCGCTTCATTTTTGATACTTCTTCTTTGTATTTTTTTCTTCTTCTCTGTTATTAAATTTCACTGTAGGACTTATAACATGCATTTTAAAATATGGTCATGAATGAAGGATCCCAATTGCCATTGTTGGAAAAGTCCATTCAGTGAGCAAAGTGCTATCTAGCATATTACATCGCATGTTGAAGTTACAAATGTTAATTTTGGTTGTAGCAAGGCTTGATTATTTTCTTCAATGCGGAGGGTTTTGCTTTTGTTAAGGTTTAGTGGTTGTTCTCCTAAAGAGTCCAAAAATCTGTGGATTTTGCAATTCTTGGTGCACCTGAATGGAGAGAAATGCTTGAATATTTCATGATACAGGATTATCCTTAATTTTATTGAGGGACTGAGTGGTTCTTTAAGACTCTCTTTGGAGTGTGTCTGGAGCTTTTCGGGTATTCCCTGTCAAACTTAGCAGGGACTGGGAGGCAGTCTTCTCTACATGCAGTGTTCTTGCTTCTTGCCTTTTTGGGCAATCGTGTCTTTGTATCAACGTTCGTTTTATTTTGTCTAGGGAGCAAGGGCTTCTTCTGCACCCTTTTATAGATTTTGCTACTTTTAGTAAATGCCATCTATCATATAGAAAATGATATATTTTTTGATAACTGTTTCTAGAGTGTTCCTAAGGATAAGTATGATCTGGACCACAATAGTAATAAGAGCCTGCATCAACAACAAATTTGCTCACAACCATTTGTGGCCTCTATTCTATCATGGTTACCGGTGTGTGATTTAAGAGCTTTTTGATGCCTACTTGTAATACTAGCCTTTCTTTTTCGCCTTATTGTTTTAGGTGGTTATCTTCTGTTTC
Source organism: Iris virginica (assembly GCA_025631175.1). Taxonomy (NCBI): domain Eukaryota; kingdom Viridiplantae; phylum Streptophyta; class Magnoliopsida; order Asparagales; family Iridaceae; genus Iris; species Iris virginica. The sequence goes on from JAOTQG010015636.1 coordinate 5,363, forward strand.
TCGAAGAACCGCTGTGACAAATCTGCTGATAATTTGACTAGTACAGACCTCACAAGTAGTTCTGAGAAAAGTGAAATTCGTGTTTTCTGTGACAAAGCATTTGCACGTCTTAAGGGATCTGACAGGAACCTACCACAGGTGCTACATGTTTATATCTATATCAACTTCAGCATCAGATATATCATTTATATATGCAATTTAATGGAACTTTAGATATTTTTTCTATTCACACTAGGTTGTCAGAGTCCAAAACCTTCTTCGTAGAGGGATTGGAGTGCATCATGCAGGGCTACTTCCGATAGTCAAGGAGGTTGTTGAAATGCTTTTCTGCCGTGGTATCATTAAGGTAAAATTTTGATACACTTGGTGCTGGAGTTTTGTATGATATTGTCTGAAGAATGATGTAAGAATAATTAATAATAAAGATTGGAAAATATCGACTTCCTATGAATTACTATAGATTCCCCACGCTTTTGATGGTCTTGCAGTATAACTTGTTTGTGACGCATAAAAGTGAAGTTCCATTATATTTCCTTGGCACGGTCTATGAAGATAGTTCAATGCTGTGTTGTGAAACAGTTTGCGTTCTTATTTTTCTCTCTTTGTAGGTTTTATTTTCAACGGAGACATTTGCCATGGGAGTTAATGCCCCAGCTAGAACGGTGAGTCTTCATTTTATTGCTGTAGTGTAGAAAGCACATTGGTAATGGCATTTTAACCTTTCAAGACCGTCTATAATCTAGACAGTGTATTCAATGATGGAAAGCTGCAAACTTACAGTTGATGCTGATCATTTTAAATGAATCCCTTAACTATTTCATTCGAATTACTACTCGTCATATCAGTAGTTTTGCTTCTTCTTTGTTCTTTTTTTTTTTTAAGTTTTTCAGTTATTGAACAGTGCAAAAATTGAAAATTATGTACTTAGTTTGTCACTTCACCATCCTTCTTCAAGAGGAATTCTGACTTGGTGAAGTTTGATAAATGAGTTGAAAATCTTTACTCCCTAAATTACCCCTATTGCTGGCCTCTGATCAAAGTTATTTAGTTGATTTGACATGATTATGATAGGCCACAAGCTCGAGGGGTATTTAGGTCAATAGTTAGAATATTTTTCTACCTAAAAAGGAAATACACTTCTTCAAGATGGGCAAACGAAAGAAGAAAGCTCAAGTCGTAAAGTGAGATAGAGGGACTATTTTGACAGATGACATGACATGTAGGTAACATTGTCAAATTACCCTAAGCATTTCTACAATCTTAGTTGTTCAAGAGTTGGAAGGGAAATTTATTGAGTTATATACTAAGTGATGGATCGAGGAAAAAAATTGGTGATGGATCAAGGCCTACAGCCTTCTGTTTTTACCATTAATTGGCATCCTGGAGTGCTAGTTGGAGAGAAGTCACCTTTGGATTCTTAAGTGGGGGGCAGAGAGGAAAGTTTCTCCTCGTATCTGACTATGCTGGTGATAGTTCTTCTACAAGGAAAACTGACATCGACATATTGCTAATATATTGTGTTGTTTGTCCAGACACTAAAGCTGCACTCGGGATGGGTTTTGTGCTTTTTTAATCCACAGAATCCAACTTGTTGAGCATTTAGTACTCTTTGGAGTACCTTGAAAGAAAGGTAATGGGCCTAATGGCTAAGTGGCTAAGAGTAGGTTCTCCTGAATGGTGTGAGTAGCTCTTACGACTTTTGCAGCATCTCATGTTTCAATGAGGATTTTCACTGCTGAAATTCCTTTGCTATTCTTGTATGCTCTGTTTTTTTGCCTTTGCCTTTCCCGTGAATATAGTTTCCAATGAATGTGGCAGGTTGTTTTTGATACTGTAAGGAAGTTCGATGGAAAGGAATTCAGACAGTTACTTCCAGGGGAATATACTCAGATGGCTGGTCGTGCTGGCAGGAGAGGACTTGATAAAACCGGTACAGTTCTTGTGATGTGCCGTGATGACATCCCAGAAGAGAAGGACTTGAAGCATGTCATAGTTGGCAGTGCAACTAGGCTTGAATCTCAATTTCGACTGACCTATATCATGATCTTGCATCTCCTTCGTGTTGAAGAATTGAAGGTAATATACCTAGAGAAATTTATTTTATCAACTTGCAATTCACTGGTGTTTTAACTGTCTAATAAGTGTACAGATACATAAGTTGTAAACAATCAGGTATGCCAAATTCTTGCTATTAAGCATCGGACCGCCTTCAAAAAAAAAATTTGCGCAATAATTTTTGGTTTAGATTCCCTTTTATCTTACTGAAAAAAATTATTTACCATACGAATGTATCAGACCTTTTTTGGGTGTAGATGCCCTTTTGTTTTGTGATCAACAATACATAAAAAATTCAGCAATCGCACCTGTCCACATGAATAAAAAAGAACGTGAGGAACTAAAAAAAGAAAAAGAAAAAAAGGGATAGAAAACGATGTTATGGGTGGACTAGAGTGCAGTCTGATCATGGCCAAAATAATATGATTTTGCTTCAGTTTATGGGTAGAGGGGTGGAAATGAAGTCTTTTGGGGTTGCCAACACTAATCAATAATCACCAACAACTCAAAAACTATCCACAATACTAATAACCGCCAACTTCTTCAACCCCTAAAAGTAACAACCTACAGCTACCAAGTCCCAAGTAATCAGAAAAAATGAAAAATATAATAGTATATAATTAGTAAATAATAAAAAAGAGAAGAAAGTGTGCAGTGTGCACATGCATTCATGTGTCACATTCATTAGTAAAAGTAATGGAGACACCTAGGAACACAACTTTGAGTCTCCTTAAAGTCCAAACATGGATTCATATTTTTTTTGTATTATCACAAAGCATGAAGGGCCAATCATACTTTGGCTGGGAAGATACTTCTGACTCTCCACCTAAGCCTTTTGTTTTACTCTCTTTCCATAGAACATACAGGCACAAGACTCGATTCATTATTTGGTTTATTTACATAACCACCTAAAAAGGAATTTCTTCACAGAGGAGAGAGTATCAAAGGAATAGCAACAATGACACGTTACTCACTCCAATCTCAAGGTCAATTTAAGGGTGATAAATTATGGGGTTGAAAATTAGATGTTTTATGTTCTTCAGTTCGTTCTAAATTAGGACATTTGTGGTGAATGGCTTCAATCATAATATATTCACACTTAAAATTAGCTTGGTCTAAGGGGGGAAGGATTCATTTTGGCTGTCCATGTGCACTGCCTCGTGCAGTTCTGTTGTCCTCTTGTGGCTCTGTGATCAGCATACATTGGAAAGGGACTATAAGATTTTCATGTCAAGAAACAATACGAACTCAGAGAACGGGTTCGTGTGCAGTTAAACAAAGTTCTTTTGACAGGTTTTAGGTGGCCAACTGTTAGAAAAAGTTTATCCTGTTAGAGAGAGGGCCTATGATGTATGTCAGGCTTTAACATCCCCCTCATATGTGAGCCTTGCTTGCATGTAGCTGCATGTGGAGGACGCAGACAACTGAGGCACACTGCACACATAGTGTGGTTAAAGAAGGCAACTCAAAAGAGGTAGAAAACTATGTAATGGAACTTAGTATAATCTGCATGGCAGCACCGGAAGATGCAAGTGGGAAGGCTTGAACAAATCTTGTAACTCCACCTCTCTATTTCCATGTAAACTCATTAACTCTCTTGAAGCTTAACCTATTAATGGGATCCAATCATTGATATCATTCTGGAACAGTTCTTAGAACCACTGTCTACTAATACTAGTATTTGAATACATATAATTATATCATGGGCTGCTGACAATTCATAAAGACATAGCTAATGTGCTCCGTATTATTGGTTTAAGGTCTTGGTTTGTGCTCAGCAGATTTACTCATTGTAGAAATCCATCCACTCATCTATTTGGAACAAACTTCAGGTTGAGGACATGCTGAAAAGAAGTTTTGCTGAATTTCATGCTCAAAAGAAATTACCAGAGCAACAGCAACTTCTGATGCGAAAGCTCGCCCAGCCTACGAAAACTATTGAGTAAGTGAATTCAGATCTTTTACTGCCATCGATTTTGCTGTTGATTATTACATTGTTGGAATGCATGCGCTCTTTGTGCTGTAAACTTTGATTATTGTAGTCCGTTCATCATGATATGTCTTTGAGCAAAGATATAAAGGCCAAAGAATTCTGATTTAAATATGTTTTCGTTTGATTGCTTGAATTCTTTGGCCTCATATCTTGTTTGATATCCAGAAGATTTTCACCAGTTACCCTTTATCTGCGGGTTTTCTGGCCCGTGGTTTGCATTTCAAAGACATCATGCAAATAGTGGCACTGAAATATCTAATTAAGAATGTTTTGAAGCATTTCCATTGTCTGTAAAAAAGTTTCCAGTGCCTAGTCATCAGTTGGAGGTGCTGCAGGCACATTCTGATTGGTCACAGTGCTTTTCGAGCCAAAACATATTGGATGTTAGCAACTATTGGAGTATGAAAATTGTTTATGCTGTTATTGACGAGTTATACGATTTCTATGTCACCTATGTGAGATGGGTTTGATCAATTTCGTCTCTTTTTTTTTTTTTGGTGGAGTGCGCCAGACCCTTGCAGTAGTGTAAGGTATGGGCAGCGCATGAAGACCCAGTAGCAAGCTACTAAGATGGGCCTCCCCCCTCAAAAGAATAAGATTAAATATCGTGAGTCAATTCAAAAGAACTGAGTCACACGTAAGTCAAGAACTTTCATATTAGATATTAAAGATACGAACAGATACTACACTTGATCTTTGCCAAAAGTCTGAGAAAGGTATTTCTTTCGTGGTTTGATTGCTTTATACCATATATATTCCATAGATGAAGGGCCTACGTTGGTGGTTGTCCTTAAAAGGAATATTAATTTTGTACCTACCAGTGCTTAACACCGTCTTTTTTCACCTGCTTCCCCTAAATTTTCAGTTGAATCATTCCAGCTGTAGTTTGCAATCATGTTTTGATTTACTTTTCTTTCAGATTTCAAGGTATATAATTGATAAATGTATGCATTTGTCTTTGTGCTGAGAAATGGTATTCTCATACTGTGACCCTTATGATTTAAAGCTGTATGTGCATACTGAGAAGAATGTTTATTGGATGTAGTTGTATAAAAGGTGAGCCAGCAATTGAGGAATACTATGAGTGGTACTTGGAAGCGGAGATGTATAGAAACCAGATATCAGAGGCAGTTGCTCAATCCCCGGTTTCTCAAAACTTTCTTGTCCCAGGAAGAGTGGTAGTTGTGAGATCACAATCGGTAAGTTTCCATTCCTTGCTCTTGGTTCTGATATTGTTTTATTATTCAAACCTTTCAGTTGCGCACTAACACACGGAAAGATTGCAAACGTAAGGGGATTGAGCTGCACATCTTGAGTTTGGGATTTGTTGGAAAGTCTTTTGAAAGTCTTAGAATGACCTGCAGTTGTAATTTACATCGATCTTTTTGCCTCTTTTCTATATATATATATATATATATATACATATATATATTTAAGGGCTTATTCAAATAAAAACCTAATAACCTACAAACCATGCGAACCACTAGGATCCAAGAATCTTAGTCAAAATAACATTATGATCCACAAATATCAAACCTAAATAACCTACAAACCGTGCGAACCACTAGGATCCAACAATTTGATGGATCTTAGTGATATTTGTTGGATCTTACTATTACTAATGAAATAATATTAAGATCCAACAAATATCACTAAGATTCAACAAAGTATCAAAATGTTTGATCCTAGTGGTTTGCACTGTGTTTAGGCTTTTATTTGAACAACTACCTATATATATTCAATAGGAAAGACAATGGTTGTGTGGTGCTGGGTAATGGTGAAAGCATATAAAAAATTTATTTTGGAAGAAGAGAGAAGTAAAGACAAGGGAGAAGGAGAACAATAGCTTGAAACCTCACTTCAATTTGATCATCAACTTTTGATAGTTTTGAAGCATTACTACTATATTTATACTCAAACGATTCCCCTACTAATACGAGGACTAGGGCTAGAACTAAACTACTACAAGTAGGGTTAGGAAATGGCTAATGTTCAAATAGCAAAATTTTCCTACATAGTTAGCAACTAAATAAATAATAGCACAAAGTCTAATTCAACAAGGACATATTAATCGTAAAGTTGTTGTGCAACATGTCCCCCCGAAAAAGTGTATGGAAGAGTTTTAGTGGTAGAACATCAACCATAGCTCTCCCGGTGAGCTTACTTGCGGAAAGGTCACCATGTACTTCCCCTCAGCCAGGGCCCTGATTAATTAATCCAAGCAACGTAACACAGCACGACGTGCGGTTGAACTTGAACAAATAACTCCCTTATAAGTCATTGTCTTCTTGCATATTTTCAGCATAATGAGGACCACAAGCTAAACGTATTTTCTTCCTAAGATCCATCCTCTTGGCGCTCCTTAGGAGTTCCCCTTAAAACAGATATTATTGGTTTTGGGGAAGTAACTTTACTGGGAGGTGATGGGTGATGTCTTGACGATTGAAGCATCCGGATTTGATGGGAGGTGACTAACAATTGAATAGATGATGGGTAAAGTCTTAACGATTGAAGCAATTATATATATATATATATATATATATATTATGCAACTGTTCAAATGAGAACTTGAATACTGTGAGAACCACTAGGATGCAACAAGTGCTATTTTTTGGATCTTAGTTGATATATCCAACAGCGAAAAAATTATATTAAGATCTATCAAGTATCAACAAAGATCCAACAAATATCACTTGATCGATCCTAGTGGTTCTCACAGTAATTAGTTTATCATTTGAGCAAATCTCTATATATAGATATATATATATATATATCCAATGAGAACCTAAAGAAAATGAGAACCGTAGGAACCAATTATAACCATTGGAGACATAAATTAATGGCTGAGATTAAATCCCCCTTCAAAAACCGGTGGCGTGCTACGTAATTACTAAGAAATGCACGGACAAACCCGTCAAATTGCTCCAACCATTTTTTTTAACTTTTCGCTTAATGAAATGCAAAAATCTCATTATTTATAGCTCAAAACTGAAATCTAATCACATTCTTTTTCAAAATCGAATATCCTTTCAAACAAGAGTTACAAGACCCATGATGAATATATTATGGAATATAAATGTTTGTTCCTATTGAACTCTTGAAAATTGCATTGGTTTGCTACTGCATCCTCGTGTAGCAGTGCAATTTTCAAGACTTGCACTCTTACTCCTGCACTGCATCCTAGTGTAGTCCAGTGCAATTTTCCATAATTAAATAAGATCACTATTTTGATTCCATAATATATTTCATTACAGGTGGTGTTTGAAAGAAAATTCGATTCTGTAAAAGAATATGTTATTAGATTTCAGTTTGGAGTTATAAATAATCAGATATTTGCATTTGATCGAGAGGAAAGTTTAAAACCACCGTGCGTAAGAGTATATGACAGGACTACCCTCCTTGTTAAGCAAAACTGCAAATCGCTCATTTTTCCTCATCCCATCTAATCTCAGCCGTGTTTTTTTTCAATCTAATGGACGAGTTATTTCTACGGTTATCATTTGAGCACCTTCCTATATATCTTTGTGTGTGTATATATATATATATAGGTAGCTGATCGGTTAAAAACCGCAAATATTTTGCGAACCACTAATTTTGTGGTTTAGAGTTGACTTTCGTGACTTTCGTTGACTTTTTCATGGTTCACAGTTATAAATTTCATAGTTCACATATTTCATGGTTCACAGTTATAAATTTCATGGTTAACAGTTATATCAATTTCATGGTTCATAGTTATAAATTTCATTGTTCACAGGTATATCAATTTCATGGTTCACGGTTTGTAAATTTCATACAGTTATATCAATTTCATGGTTCACAGTTGAAATTTTGATGGTTCACTTTGGTTTGGAAGTTCGCAAATTGGGGGTGATTCGCTGCCGATCACGTTCCTATATATATGTATATATATATATATATATAGAGAGAGAGAGAGAGAGAGAGTATACTATACTTTTGATCACTAAACTAGAGATGGTTTTTGTTAGGATACCCACTTACCGAGTATCCTAACAAGTTGCCCAATTATTTTAGACCAAAATAAACCTTATTTTAAATAATGACGTAGATATTCGAAGGGGTAAAATCGTTTTCACCTAATATGGACATTTAATTCTTATATTTGAATTAAGGCAGAATTGTACAATAAATACTCAATTATACCCAACTTGCTATTATAAATTTACCACTAAACTAAACACTTTTTCTTGCAAAAATCATAACTCGTCTATTTTCTTATGATTCAACGTTTGGATTCTCATTTGAATAAGCCCCTATATATGTTCATATATTTGTAATTGTATCATTCTGTTAAGTTATATACAAGAAAATTAACAAAATATCATCACACGAACCAATTGAAGTTTTTCGTGTTGTGTGCATGTAGGTTCTTATGTGTGGATGATTTATGTGGGGAAAAAAACTGTTGCTTTTAATCATAAGTTTGAAGAATTAAAATTTGCTTCTTCTTCCTCATCCTTCCCCCTTCATTTCCCTAAACCCATAAGTCACCCTTCAAAATCTCCCAATTAGTTTGCAACTCTCATCTCCCAATTTCATCTAAACTCCAACTTCAATTTCATCTCCCAATTTCCGGTTCTACTCCCCCCCCCTTCTTCCCTATTGATTTCATTAGAGATCATTCACTTGTGATTTTAAATTACTTTCGGGTTTAGCTATGAAGATGGGTTGGATATAGCTTTGGCCTATGATGGAAACTAGGAGCTGTGATGTGGGTTCAGCACTATTGTAGAAACGATGTGGGAAAAATCTGCATTTGGGTTTATTGCTAAAGCTTGGAGATTTTTAACTCACAATAGTGGTGGGTATAGATGGTTTAGGCTGGCAATGGTTGTCGGTGAGGAAGGTTTTTCGTCGGAGATCGAAAGGGAAGAATAGAGTTTGGCTTGCCTATGGTTGGACGGAGATTTGGTGCAGAAATGGTGTTAGAAGGTTGCTGGCAATTTGGTTTTCGTTTGACCTGAATCAGATTTGAAATCCCAATTTGCAAAGCTTCTATTGATGGAATTGGTCTCTGATACAAGGACTCAGCAATTCACTCACTACCTGTGTCTGACACGAGTATGGGATCTGTGTCCGTCACTCCTATTTGCATCCAACACCTTAACTTACATAGGAATTGGTTTAGCTTTTGTCAGATAGAAGATGGGAAGAAGGGGGAAGTATGAGGAAGAAGAAGGAAATTTTAGTTATTCCAAAAATAATTATTAAAAGAAAAGTTTTTCTTATCCTTCTTTTTTCACCATTACCATTCATACGGACATAGGAACCCATATATAGCCCACAACACAAAAACATTCAATTGGATCAATGTGATGATATTTTGTTACTCCCTCCGTCTATAAATGAGTGTCCTGTTTTGTTTTGATTTTTTCTGGTCAATTTCTTTATGTAAATTGATTTATTATTGCAAAGTTATAAAATATGTTATTGATAGTTTACTTAATACAACAGCAACAACAACAACAATAAAGTCTTAATCTCAATCACTTGGGGTCGACTACATGAATACATTTTTCGTCATTCACGCAATCTAATGTCAAGTCACCATACAAATCACAGTCTTTCATGTCTTTCTGTATTGTCGATGTTCATGTTAAGTTTGGCCTACCTCTAGCTTGATTAAAACTAATATCATCAAACTTCCTAACTGGGCATTAATGGGTCGACGTTGTACAGGACCAAACCATCGTAAGCGGTTTTCTCTCATTTTCTTTACTATAGGAGCTACTTTTATCGTTTTTCTTATCCTTTCCTATACCTTCATTGGTATACGTCGATCAAATAACACTCTTTTCATACAACCCAATTTTATTTTATAATTAACATCATCTTCGATTAACATCAACCTCTCCATCTTGATTAATGATTGATCCTAGCTACCGAAATATTTGCTTTGAGGTATTTCTTCTACTCAACTTTCACTTCTTTAATACACCTCTTTCCACTAAAGTTGCAAGCCATATTTTCTATTTTGCTCATACTTATTTTAGATCCTTCGACTTCTAAAGCTTCTCTCCATTTTTCTAACTTATTATTAACTCCATTTTTTGTTTCATTGTTAAGGACAATGACATTGACAAATAGCATGCACTAAGGTATATCATCGAGGAGATGTCTAGTTATTCCATCCATTACTAGGGCAAAAAAAGTACGGGCTTAAGGCCGATCTTTGTTGTAGTCATATACTGATTGAAAACTCCCATGTCTCTACTGCAGCGGTTCTAACTAACGTTGATGCTCCATCATACATATATTCAATAACTTCATCATATCTCACTTTAACCCATTTCTCTTCGAGGACTAACCAAATTACCTCTTGAGGGACTCTATTGTATGACTCTTTTATGTCAATAAAAACCATGCGTAGATCCTATTTTCGTTCCCTACAGCGTCCATCAGTCTCCTTAATTGGTGGATAGCCTCCATTGTTGATCTACGTGGCATAAAATCAAATTGATTCTCCGATACAATTGTCGCCATTCGATACTGATGCTTTACTTAATGTATTTACAAATGTGAAATTTTTTTAATCTAATATGCAATAACCATATGTTAAATAATCATTTTTAAATAATTTAGTTTGACTTCTCAAAAATCAAACAAGAATTTCATTTAGGAACAGAAGGAGTAATTTTTTTGGACATTCACATAACTTAAAAAGAATGATATAATTACGAATATATATACTTCAATGATCCAATTAAAAATTAAAGTTTTGGTGAGCCAATTACATAAATATTATTTATTTTTCTGTCATAATAATATAATCCAATAAAATACTATTAAAATAATTTAATTTTTGAGCAATCTTTTTCAATAGCAAAAGTGACATCTTATTTGAAAATAATGCAAAGGACACCCTATAACTGTTTTTGTTTATAAGACTCCCCTGTGATTTGCACGGACGATTTTACCCCGAAAACTTTAACACACGCAACTTTAACGGTGAACATGGATGGATTGATGAATTTTGCAAAAATATAAATAAAATTAGCTTAGCGGTAAATTTGCAGGAAAAATTAAATCGATGATTAAACTTGCAAGTTGGGTATTATTGAGTGAATTTTGGTGCAATTTTGCCGTAAATAAATAATTGTAGAGATGTATTAAATGCATAAATGTGGGATAATGAAATGCACAATGGTGAAAGACAATCCTGTGCCATTTTTAAAATTTGTATTTTTGTCCAAAAATAATTGGGCCAATTGTTAGGATACTCATTAAGTGGGTATTCTAACAAATCCCACACACACACACAGATATATATATATATATATGATTTTTTTTAGAACAAGCTGTAGAATGGGATTATCGATTGGAACATAAAAGAATTAGCTGGAAGACTTATGAAGGGATTATCTTGGTTGGCCCCCACAGAAGTTTGTCCGGTCCAAGAGAGAATTGTAGCCTCGGCTGCCACCTTCAATTTTGCTTCTGTATTCAACTTGTCTTATTATTGATAGTCCACTGACTGCTTCAAACAAAGAAAGGAAACTACTTGATGCCAACTTAGTAGTGAGTTTGGAATCAAGCCTGCCCCGATACATGAAATCATTACATGATCGAGACATGGAAACTGAGCTCTAGTAGGAAAGGAATAGAAAGGAAGTTTAGTTTCACAGATTTGGACCTTGCACTAAATTAGTGAACTGAACATAGACTCGTTGTTGATAATCTGGGAGGAAAAAAATGGTGAGGCATAGCAGCTTTTATGTCGTCAGATCTGGCTTTTTGTCTTGTTTACATATTCAGGTCTTATTAGTACAGCCGTCTTTCTCCTCTTTCTAACAAAAATGGAGGAAGGTTTTAAAGAAACTCTCTTGAAATTCGGAAATGAAAGTTTTGAGTAAGAAACTATGAGAAGGAAACAGTGAATATTTTGCTGCTCCAGTTTATCTGTAGTTTAAACTGAATTTTGCTTCCTCCTGTTTTTTTTTTTAACTTTAATTGCGGAGACAGACATTTGATTGATCTGTGCCTAAATGAGCTTCTTGTTTTGAATTTTTTGGTCAATTTGATTAATGCTTTGACTAATTTTTAATGAAAATTGATGTGTTGTTGTTTTCATGTTATAAAAAAAGGTTGTTGACAGTTTACTTGATAATCTTACAAAGATTGAAATTTTAGAATCTACAAACACAATGAATATATTGTTAAATGATTAATTTAATAATAAATTAGGTTAACTTCAAACATGACACTCATTTTAGGGACCAAGGTAGTAATAGTTTATTGAATCCTCTGAGGATAGCATGGGCTGAAATCATCACCTCCGTAGAATATTATAGACATCACTCTTACGCCCATTGTCCCAATTATATGGTCTCCTATTGCATATAGAGATTAGAGGCTCCTTTACACCTTTAGTCCATTTTAAAATGCAATACCACTCTCGATTTACACTCAGAATTTAATAAGAAATCCAACATCCTCTGCGGACACAAATTTCTGTTTCCATCAGAAGAGACGTGACAAGATGGAGAAAAGAACTGTGGTCCAGGATTTTCTCTCCCTTTCCCATCATACCATTCCTTCCCCTATATTGTATAAACTTTCCCTGTCAGTTGACCTGGGACAAAAAAGAGAGAAGAGACGGGAAAATAAATATGTCAAAATGAGGAGATGTGGAAAGGAAAAAGCCCTCTAATTAATGTTCTCGTGAATGGGATTCACGTTCTCATTATTCACCTATGTTTTTTCTAATTCGACTGTGTATCTATTTTTTGGCCAAATAGATAAAAATGATTCTTGATCTGTTTTACATTGTTGTTTCCTTATCTTTTTCCATTTGCAATAATCTATTTGCTGAAATGGATTTAATAAAAAAAAATTACATGTGGAAGTGAAAGAGAGATGGATGAGGAGAAAGGAAAAGAGTGAAAAAAATGGGGAAGGGATGAGAGAGAATGGGGTAAAAACCAGGAACCACTTTCTTAAACTGAATTTGGATCCCATGTATCTTTTACACTTTTTTTTCCTCATCAAATCAAACAAGGGTGTTCTAGACTTTTGGCTAAGCAAGAAAACTTAATTAAAGGGAAATGGGAAAATTATTGTGATGGAGGGAGCATTACATATGGACATATGTCCTTGTTTTCTAAGAGAGGTTTAATTTCTCTCCTCGGTGTTGGAATGCATCTTGCCATCTTCAGTTTTGTTCGGTGAAGTTGACGACGTGGCATATGATGCATCAAAATCACACGAGTTTGATGCAGCAAAGTGGCGTAAGAACTAAGAATAGGTATCTATTTTCGCAGAGGTTCATTTTCAAAGAAGTGTATTTTCCCGATGATCCTGAAAGTCAGAGGGTCGAATTTGTGGGTGTATAGAATATCCCCGAAATAGAATAATTTGAACTATTAGAAGAGTTATGTTGTCAATCCTGATGAAGCAAGAGGAGGTTACATTACTTTCAGTATTTTTTATGTCTGGATCAGCTATAGGTCTGTTCAAATATTTAGGTGTGGGACAAAAGACTGAAGTGTGGACTTGTTTCTACCTTTTACCACTTGGCATGCACATGCTCAATGGTCTCACATATAAGCTATTTATATGGTTCAGTCTTTTTCTGCTTTCTTCTGTACCTGACATACTTATCATCAGAAGTTGTTCTAACATTCAAAAAGTGCTCATTTATACTGAACCTCTGTATAGAACAAAATTATATCTGCATGCTGAGATTTTGTTTTTTAATAACTGACAGGCCCAAGACCACTTACTTGGAGTTATCCTAAAGGCTCCTTCTGCCAATAATAAACAGTATATAGTTTTAGTGCTTACACCCTCAACATTGATAACTCCAGTGGGTTATGGGGATTCTCGGAATACATCAAATGCTGAGCTTCAGGTATTGGTTCCTAAATCAAAACGTGGTATGGATGATGATTATTATTCTTCTGCAACTTCACGCAAGGGATCAGGTGTCATCAAAATAAAGTTGCCTCACTCTGGTATCGCGGCTGGGATGAATTACGAGGTCAGAGGAATTGAGAATAATGAGTTATTGTCTATATGCAATTGCAAGATAAAGATTGATCAAGCTGGGCTTCTGGAAGATGTTAGTACTGCAGCTTATTCCAAGACTATACAAAATCTATTACAGACGAAAACCGATGGAAATAAATACCCTCCAGCACTAGATCCAGTCAAAGGTATTGCATCACAATCAATTACCTCAATTTCATTAGGAAGATGCTTCTGTTACTCCATTTTAACAAAAAGTTCAATCCCATTAGTACTACTCTGTAGGTCATATTTACTGAATGTCACCTCTTATTTTTGTGAGATCTCGGTCACCCAGGTCATTGTCTGAAATACGTTGAACTTTAATCCTTCCCAATTTGGTTTAGTCATGTAACTTCAATCCTCTCTATCTCCTGTCTCTGCGAGATCAAGCATCACCCGATATTCCTTAGTCCTTACCTCCCTCCACGACTATTGCTACCTGCCAATCAACATCAGTATATTCATGGGCCAAACAATTTAATTTACCACCACCACAAGCAGATATCCCGACGTCTTCTGCAGTCACCGTGGACAATTACTCCCTCCTCAATCCCAATGCTGCCAAATTTCACTGCTGAAACCTAGTACAAAATAGATCAGAATATCATTTTATTCAATCTGGACTGAGTACAGGTTGAGTTTTGCTGATTTTTATTTGACTCCAATCGTTTCTCATCTCTAACATCCTCAGTTCTCAGTTCAGTTTGTCTTGAATGAGGGAATAATTGGTGCTTCGAGTCAAATGGGGAAGGGGTAATTAAAATGAGGTGAGGTTTAATTTGTGATAATGATGAGATTCGTGGGAGGTCGAGATGCATTTGGGCATGCTTGGGTTGTGGGTAGCTACTGCTGGGTGTTGGTTTCTTAGCAATTGAATAAACAAATGGTGGCAGATGGCTAGTGAGACAGGATTGTGGATGGAGAGAAGGAGAGGAGTGAGGGAGAGAGAGAGAGAGGAAATTTCTGTTCACTTTTGGTATGTGTCAAGATTATTGAAGGGTTATATATTGAATGTACTTATCTAAGTTACAGCTTTCTCTATATCCCTGATAGTCTGTAAATGTTTAGACTGATTGTAAATTTTAGCTTTAGTAGCTAGTGTAATGCCTTTATTTGAACTGCAAATGACTTGTACATCGTGGTTCACATCTCCTTTTACATAAGCCAAACCTTTTTGTAGAAGCACATCAACAGGATCGATATTGTTGAATTTCACCCTCTCTACCAGTGTGAGAACATTCTTACCCCCCCCCCCCCAAAAAAAAAAAGGAGGACAGCATGCTTTATAAAATTGAACGCAAGTAGTCTTGCACTTGTCTAGCCTCTGCACCGTCACTAGAATCCAGGTTTCAACACTTTCAGTATTCCTTTATTAGTAATTTAGAAAGGCCTCACACTCGGGTTCTTAGGCCGCAGACCCATTAATTGATTTCTCATACATCAGTAATAATTATTTTCATTCACTACTCCTCTGCTCTTGTTAAAAGGACTACTTATTTGTTTGCATTCACTCAATAACAGCCTTTAAATTCTGAAATTCTAGTTCTGTAAAGATCAATGGAGACTTCTAGGCTTCTAGACACTTGAATGTTATGTTTATTCTTGCTAATTAAAAACAGGCATTCGAATATTTGATGCATGCTTTGGGGCGGTGAGGTAAACAATTCCTTATTCCAGCTTCAGAGGAGCATCTTTGCATGAATCAGTACTAAGTCCTCAGCCCGTATGAAGTCCTTCGATTTCGACGGAGATTCGAGCAGAAGAGCTCCGTAGCGGCAGGGAAGGCTTGAGCCTCGATCACCCTTGATATGATTTTTCTAGCTCCAGTGAACCAATGCATTTGAACCAACCTGAACCACTCTATGCAAACTTGAAGTCTGTCTTGAGCATCTTTATCTGCATTTTAGAAGCACTTTGTTTAAACAATTACTATGGACTCACCATGGACTCTGTGTCAGATCTGAAGCTGAAAGACGTGAATCTTGTGGAAGCTTACTACAAGTGGAATAATCTCGCGCAAAAAATGTCTCAGAACAAGTGTCATGGTTGTGTTAAGTTGGAGGAGCACATTAGATTAGCTAGAGAGATGAAGAACCATAAAGAGGAAGTTAATAAGTTGAAGTTTCAGATGTCAGATGAAGCACTTCAGCAGATGCCAGACTTTCAGGGTCGTGTATGCTTCTTACTCTCGTTATAATACCCTTTAATACTGTTCAACTTTCTGCTATAATTTTTCGTTATGAAATACCTATTACCTTTAAGTTAAGGGCACATAATCTTCTTACATCTAAGAGTTGTGGCTTCACAGATTGATGTCCTGAAGGATATTGGATGTATAGATGACGACCTTGTAGTGCAAATTAAAGGACGTGTTGCCTGTGAGATGAATTCTGGGGAGGAATTAATATGCACGGAATGCTTGTTTGAGAACCAACTGGATGATCTGGAACCAGAGGAAGCTGTGGCTATAATGTCAGCCTTTGTGTTTCAACAAAGGAACGCTTCGGAACCTTCTCTCACACCCAACTTATCTAGGGCCAAAAAGAGGTTACTTTCCTTCTCCCCTGTGTGTTTGTTTCGTGTGTTGTCCTGTTGGATCATTCACACTGGTTGCAGAGTAGTTTGAGTTATGTTCCTCGCTCTTTGATGGATTAATAAATTATTTGCACCAAACCTAAGATATATACACGTCTGTGCAGATATGGGTAGGTTGAACTCACCTCTGAAACCCTAGCTGAGACATGTGCCCCAACTTGATATAGTCTGTTTCAAAATTTACCAGATCACAAAAGAAATTTATCTCTTTAGCAAAATCCTTGGATTCGGAGTCTTGACAGCAACTCAACCATAGTTACCGTGCTTCGACCACTAACGTTTCACTTCAAGTCAGAATGCAATTAGCATAGTCCAAACTCAGAAGCATTTGGTTCCTTGTAACAATATATTTTCTCAATCTCCACATATAAGTCCACATGGTATTCTTACGGCTTTTGACCATTTACTGATGCATTAGTTAGATCTGAAGCGTTGAGTACTGGTCGATGTAATTGCTGTATCTCATGTTCTGATATTGGATCTGGTGTTCAAACCTTTTGAGAAAGAAAATATTAGCAGGTAGAGGGTAATAAACTAAATATGCCACATTGCCACTGTATTTTGGTCTTTGAATATGGAATTATTTGATGCAGAAAAGAATCACAGCTTTGAGTTCAGTTCACTTCTGCACTTGCAGATTTACTTATTTACACAATACGACCCTGTAATTTTAGATTGGGTTGCAATGTCCTTACTCCTAATTGCCATCCAAATTTTAATGGATTGGTTCTAATTCACCTCCCCCTCGCCCCAGGTTTGGGAAATAGGTAGGAAGACCTTGTCAGTAACAATTTTTCTAACATTTGATTAGTTTGACCTCATGTTTGGATAATTCAATATTAATGACCTTCTAAATATTTTGGTCCTTTCCTGTAATTCTAATTTGTAATGTGTGATCACAATCTTTTCTCTTTGTTTTTCCTTATAACCCTCCTATTATTGATTGATTTCATTCATTTTTTTAAGCCTTTTTCAAAGGAACATTTTCAAACCAGGCAGCCACCATTGAGAGAATTACTTCACAATACCACCAAGAAGTAATAGATTGATTTGTGTTATTAACACATACATATGGCTACTCAAATCGTAGTAGGCAATAGCCGCAGTCATCAGCCCCTCATTCATCTGCGCTGCCAAAAACACTGTCGATATTGCCTTTGCACTGAAAGTTTGACTAATGCCATCGGCACCAGCGTACAGTATCACTGATCTATAAAATTGCACCAGCTTAACTTATTCCTATTTCATCTGTCTAAATCCCACTCCATAAAAATATATGCTGTCAGCGAATTCATAAAAACTATAGGGAACCTAGCAGAAGTGGATGACAGGATGTACATAATTTTCATAACCATTGCTCTTCAGATTAAGTTGAACGGCTCCATATTTGGAGCTCAAAGTTGGTGGCGCAGATTTCATCCAATAGAAGGATTTGTCTGATTCTGTTTGTGCAGATTAAGATTATGGCTGCAAAGTCTTAGTTGGACAGGAATAAGGTCAGAATATTTATTACATGAAACCAAAGGAAAGGATGGAGGGGTCTGTTATGGCCTATGGGTGTGGGGGTGGGAGAGTTGGGTCGATTGGTATGATGACCTCCAGGATGTTGATTGGGTAACATGGGCAATATATGAATGACAACTTATTTTTTTGCTCAGGTTGGATTAAAAGGCTTTAAGATCGGAAATTTTGAATTCAATCTCCTATTGCTTTCACTTTATATTTTATTAAATCAAGTCCTTTTTAAGTAATTACCCCTTTTTAATGCAGAGATGATAAATCGTTTTTCCTTTTGAATAGATTAATTTTTCTGGAAGGAGGAAGGCAATTAAGAGAAAAGAAAAAGAAAGAAAAATAGATGAGAATCTTTCTGATGGAAGTTACTTTATTGGGTCTCCCTGACTGCCGGAACCTTAGAGTGGGGGAGCGGGAGCGGTATTAAAATCAATCCCTATTGGATGACAGTTAGGAGTAACAATGCTGAAGCCACCTTTTTGAAGTAGAGTGGAAAGTTTGTTGTGGTATGCTGCTGATAGATGTAGTTCTGTACATGGTATGTAAGACTTATATTTGTTTTGTAACTTAATGATGTAAAGGAATGGATACGAAATTTGGAATTGGTTGCTGAAGGAAGAGGAAGCCTAAATTTGGTTGGAGCGAGCATGTCATTTCTGCTAGTTTACTTGTGAAATTCATGTAATGTGATTAGCATGACATGTGAACTTATATTTGGAGACATAATGAAGCCTGAATAGCAACTCCTTGGCTTTCATCTAATCTCAAGTTCTGTAATTTAGATTGTACGACACAGCTATCAAGCTTGGGGAGCTTCAATCAAAGTACAAACTACAGATTGATCCACAGGAGTATGCTCGAGAGAATCTTAAATTTGGTCTCATTGAAGTTGTTTATGAATGGGCAAAGGTGATCTCTCTCTCTCTCTCTCTCTCAAAAGTCCTTGCTGAAAGCATATTGCATTAATCCAGGCCCTTAAACTTAACTTCGGCTACTTGCTTTTCTTAATGCAGGGCACTGCATTTGCCGATATATGTGTGCTTACTGATGTTCCAGAAGGACTAATAGTAAGGACCATAGTCAGGCTTGATGAGACATGTCGCGAGTTTAGAAATGCTGCTGCAATTATGGGCAACTCTGCTCTGTACAAGAAGATGGAAGCTGCTTCTAATGCTATAAAACGTGATATTGTATTTGCAGCTAGCTTGTACATTACAGGGGTCTAATGATGGCTTTGCTTTGAGACAACTTCTCCGCTATAGTTGGGGATTATAGGAAGATGATAAATGTTTGTTGTACATGACTGAATTGCCATTTTTGAAAAGAAATTTAATTTTAAGAATTTGCAGGTTTTGGCAGCGATGTATACCATAATCATTAGGTTAAGGGAGAACTTGAAGATGCACATTAATGTTAGCGGTAGGTGCATCAGCTTGTGGCGGAAGATAGACAGAGACGGCGAGAAATTGCTTTGAAATTCTTAAATCACTGTTAGAAAATATAAATTTAACTTTGTTAACAATGTATGCACTTTCATTGGTGTATTTATAATAGCAAGTGTGCTCCTGTCAAAGTAATTCATTTCCTGAATTCTCAGAGTCAAACTCGTAATCTCTCCTCGACTTTAACCTGATATTTCCTTCGTTTCGTTTTAATTGTTCTGAAATGATATTTTTCTCTCACAACATATCGTTATTATAGACAATTGAATTGAAATGAAAGGAGTATATTTTTTCGAGAATGAGAAAAATAATATAAGAAATTGCATAGAAAATACGAGTTTAGTCATTTTTTTTAGTCTTTTATCCAACGTGCCAAAATCTAGGTAGTTGTAAGATCACCTCAACTCCATTTTCATTTTTGCCATGATTAAATATATAAAAGAAAACAATCGAAATGGATATCGAATTTTTACTAAAGTTATAAAATACGTATCGTACAGTTTTTTTTTTCTTAATGATTATCATATTTTATTTTTTAGGTTGAAATAGGTATCGTAGTGTTTTTTCATATAGTAAAAATTAACGTATTAACCAAAATTCAAAATAGAATATTTTGTTAAAAGAAAAGGGCCACGAAGAAGTGTGAAATACTTCCCAAACCCCTTCGCTCACCAACAGCCAAAGGCTAAGCGGATTGGCCTGAAATTTTGCACCACTCTCTAAGAAAGAAGGTACAAGACGAGAGTCACGATATTGTGCGATATTTGATTTTAATATTTGATATATAAAGTGAAAAAGTAGGAGAGAGATAGAAAGAAAATGGTGGGTCCTATGATATGTAAAGTGAAATATCAAATATCAAATATAAAAAAAAATCAGATTCATGATCTAAGCATTAAGAATCGAATCATGAACTTAATTTTTCAGGATTTTGTGGCGATCACGAGGGGTGGTTTTTACCTTCATTTTTTGCCTTTTGATTTTTTTACTCTAATTGGTTTCATATATATATATATTTTTTATCTTTCTCTTATCTTTATTTTAATTATTATAAAAATTTTAAATTCAAATTAAAAAAATCACTCGTCCAACGCATACCCTCAATAAATATCTATCACATCATTCTCTTTCATCTCTCACTATCCCTCAATAAATATCTATCACATCATTCTCTTTCATCTCTCACTATTCTTCCCTCTCATAAAACATTATCTCACATCCCCTTTTTCTCTCTTTTATTTCATCTCTCTCACTCACCATCGACACTACACTCAAACAACCCATTTACTTCCCCCCTTCCCCAGTCTTCTCAGAATCAGGAACGCATGCTCCGTGACTCCCGTGTTCCCGTGCTTCGTCTGCTCAAATGATTTCCATGTGTCACCTAGGTCGGAACCCATGGTCGTATGATCGCAATGATCGTCAGGGGGTGGGAGCCTACCAGCAGCAAACTAATCATCCTAGCCATCCAATTCAGGTGGTGATGAGCATAGGAGTATAGGAGGGAGCGAAGCATAGGTTCCAAATCGGGTCTTCTCTCTCTTCTCTACACTCTCCTTCACCGTTTCTCTTTCTACTTTCCACCACTGCTGCCCTTGCCGCATTCACATCCTCCCTCATCATCCCTACATCAGCAGCTCCCCCAAAACAGTTCGATGACTGATTCGGTTTTGAGAAATTGGAGTACCGAGTGCAGCTAATAT
>JAOTQG010015637.1:0-15836 GCA_025631175.1 Iris virginica
GTGACTACAATGTGTCAGCTACATTCAACGTTGCCGATCTATCTCTGTACCATGGTGACAGTGCAGATGAATCAGACAATGTAGCTGAAGCAGACTTGAGGTCAAGTCTTTTTCAAGAAAGGGAGTATGATGCATCGAGCCGAAAAAAAAGACACAGACTTGGAATGACTTGAAATTCGCGGAGCGGGCCAAGGTTCTTCGGATGAGTGATGTTGCACAATGAATTTTGTCCATCGGAGGTCGTTTGAGGGCCAAAAACATCAATTTACTGCTTTTTGAATTTTTAATATTTTGTTTCAAAATTTTCTAATATTTGTTTTAAGTCGTTTAGGGCTTCTAGAATGTTTACAGGCCGTTTAAATACTGAAACAACCGTTTTTTGCTTTAGAATTTGAGTTTGATAATAAACTGAGTTTCGTGAAATTAGGGTTTCAACGAACTTTTGTTTCGTTCTCTCTTGGTTCGGTCATTCTCGCCGGCCGTCGACACGATGGCATCATGTTGTTTCATGTAACGTCGAACGCTGAAAGCGAAGGTAACTGCTGATGGATTATTATTATTTTTTTTTAAATGAGGATTGTTAGTGGTTCCCCAGTTACCCCTAACGTGACTCGAACCCTTAACCTATCGGAAACAGGTGAGACGTCTTACCACCAGACTGCACCTCGTTGTCGTGGATTATTTTTTTGGAGTGAGATATTTTTTCTCCATTGATGACAATTGTATCAGAGGCTGAATTTACATGTTTACTTCTGTTAAGAGGAATCGTGTTCGCACATAGGTGCTACGTTATGAGCTTTGCTCTTATCTTTTAATTTTAAAATTTAAGGTTTAGGACGAAAAATCGTGGTAAATTAAATTGCTGCAGGGAAAATGTGCACTACACTTTTAGCAATTCATTTGGATCTACAGAAGCTGAATCACAAAACAAGGAAAACCCATCAAAATATATACGGTAACTGTGGAAGGGCATCCGGTGAAGATATCCGTAAGGTTATTTACACGAGTATGCTTTTTTGTTGAGTCGTAGATATGTACTGTCAGAAACTTTATTTCTTGACCCAAATTTCTGAGACCTCCTTTTCACAGAGTAGTGTTTTTCTGTCTGATCTTATCATTCTTCTTTTTCTTTTATGTATTTCTACCCACTCTTGATTGACTTTCTCAAAGCAAGCACTTCTTGCGGATGTCTTGCATTATGTGTCTAGAAGATGGTGCAGAAACACTACGGTTCAAGGATCTTACATTAAACTGTTTCTAATGTCTCCTCGGTTACCTTGCTCACAGCATGTCTTGGAGAGGGGAAAGCCTCATGAGAGAAACCAAATCATTTCCAAGTTGGCGGGGCGTATTGTACAACTGAGCCAACATAAATTTGCGTCAAATGTCATTGAGAAATGTTTGGAGTATGGTGATTCTACTACAAGGGACATCCTGATTGAGGAGATTATGGGGCATGGCGATGGAAATGATAATTTATTGGTAAGTTGTTTGGCCTAAACCTTATCAAAGATCGTTCTTTATTTATACCTTAACAGAATGTTAGTGCACCATGCTCATTCTTGGATGATTTTCAAGCTTCAAAAACTAAGTTCGTCTTTGTGGTTTTTATGCCTAGGCAATGGTGAAGGACCAATTTGCAAATTATGTGGTCCAGAAGATTCTTCATACATGTACTGCTAGCCAGCGTGAGATGTTGCTTGGCCGTATAAGAATTCATCTCAATTCACTGAAGAAATATACATATGGAAAACACATTGTTGCTCGATTTGAACAGCTATATGGTGAAGGTGTGTATATTCCCTTATCACTGCATTACTGTCACATATTTTCTGTTATTATTATTATTATTATTGTTTTTCTAGTCTTTCCCATTCAGATTGCTGATAAGGCTGATATTGTCTGGCTAGTCTTTTCTATCTGATCTTAATTTATGACAGAATTGTTATGTGCTTGTCTTCGTGGTTTAGAGTTGGTTTTGTGATTTTTGGATTGATTTTTTGTAAAGATTAAAGTATAAACTAAGTGAGAAATTGAGAGTTTATGGGCCCAATGAGAGAAAATATCAAAACCTACTAACATAACTCAAAATTTTGACAGCAAAGGAAATATGGTTAAAAGAGATATAATACACATGTTATTATTACTTACACTGAAATATCACTGATTTGTATATTTTGAAATCTTATTGCCTGCAGAAATTGAGACATTGGAATCATAAGTGGCTGCTGCAACGTATATATTAGGTCGTCTTTCAGTCTAGCTGTTGGACTTATGATAGTAGTTGCACCTAGCTTGTCATTAGTCAATTGAACAGTAGGGTATATCGCGTAAACATGCTCTCCAGTGGACATCGCGATATACTAATGCTGTGCTAGGTTTGATTCTGAAATTATTTATGTATGGTTGTTTAGGGTTTGCAGACAATATCTTGTTTATGGTGATGTATAGGATAATGGTTAAAGATCCAATAATTTGTGAGGGGGGATGATAATTTAGAATATAGATCCCTCCTCCTTTGCTGCTGTAAATTGCTATGATGTTACTCTCAGGATGATGCTATTCAAGTGTATTGGCCAGAATTTACCCCTCGTATGATTTTATTCTGTTCAATCGCCTGTGATTACCCAAACTGTGATGTATATGTCGCTTATGATTTGAACGGATTGACTATTTTATACTGCTGAAAAGTGTGGCCCTCTCAGAAGGGCATTGCTGTTTCCATAGATCATTTTCTTGAACAGTACGTCCTGGGTATGAAAGTGGTTGAAAATTTGGATAGGTTTCTCCTCGATGTCCTCATTCATAAGAGGGGAAACAAAGATAACTTGCAAAGAGATCATTGTTCGAATCCAAGAAAGGGGTTTGGGTTGGAAAGCTGAAAATCTCAATCTCGCTGGGAGGTCAAATTTTAATATCCTCAGTTACTTCATCCCTCCCTCCCTGCTTATGTGATGCACAAAGTATGAGATCTTTGTGATAAAATTGACATGTCAGAGTAGAAATTTCCTCTGGGGAAGTATTGAGAGAAGAAGAGTATTGAGAGAAGAAGAAAATACCACGAGCTAAATTGGAGGAAAGTTACGAAGAAAGAAAAAGAAGAGGGACGTCTCGGATTCAAAGAGGCTAGATTGCAAAAATGACGCTTTGCTAGCCGAGGCTGGTTGGCGTGTGCTTAATTAAGATGAAACTACTCTTTTGAACAAGGCATCATTTTGGTTTAAAATGGAGAATTGGGAAAAGATCTCTTTTTGGTTCGATAATTGGACTAGTTTGAGCACATTTGTGCGACTGGTAGCATTGCTGATAAGGAGAGTAAATTAATTTTGTGTTTGGGAGATGTTATTAATGAAAATAGGGAGAAAATTCATTAGGCTGTTGAAAAGCCATAAACTTTGATCATCCTCAATCCCAATACTTCATAGTCATAATGACTTTTAAATTAGTATGCTCTGTGATTGTCATCTTAGTATAGATCTTTCACATCAGAAAATCAAACTCATGTATTGATTTTGAAGAACCGGTCACTTGGGTGTGTTTGGATGAGTTTTTCCTTTCTGTTTCTATCCGGGTTCATTGACGAGATTGTAAGTCTACAAGGTGGTCGCAGTCTTCTGGCCGTTGATCATTTTGGCCTTGCAGGAGGATAGTCAAGATACCCTACTCACCTGAGCGGGGAGAATACTAAATCGGAAAACCGTTTTTGTCTCGTTTGAATCAAAATTTTGCTTAGATTTCTCGTCGAAAATGAAATGGGAAGTCGAAGGGCTATATATGCAAGTAAGATGGTAGCAGATGATGATCGTCAACAGGTTGGAGGTTATGATATTACGCTTCCAACCTTGACATAGCAAAAACTATAAACCAGTACATTTTCTGATTATTGCAGTCTTAACCTAAACCTAATGGTTAAACCACTACATTTACCGATCATATCAACCTTAAAACTCATAAGCCGATTATCCGGCCATGGAAAATATGAGGAACTCTCTAAAAATTTCGTCCTTCATAAGTGTGCCCAAATTGCCAATTAGGCGGCACGACATTGTCGGACTGCACCATCCTCCCATCACCAGTGGTCACTCGAAAAGACAAGCTTCCCTTTACATTAGAAAGACCCCCAATCAACGCCCAATTCTGCCCCCAGTTCCGCGACAACGTCTTCCAGTAGTTCCCCCACCCCTTGACCTTGACGTCCACGACATCCCCTGCGCCACCAACATTGAACACCGTAATGAGAATCCAGTACGGGTTCCCGTTCATCTGGAACCGTATCCCGCCTTGCTTCTGGCACCTTATCCTCCGGAACTTGACCGGGACAATCCCCGCTCGGTACTGTGCTATCTTGAGGAACATGGGCATGGACAAGTCGAAGTGCCTCTGCGGAGGGTTGCACCAACTACCCACTTGTTGGTTGTAGTTCGGAGGGCAGAAGTTCGTTGCGGTTACTTTTATAGGACGCGCACCCGGAATGCACCATTGTGGATCGTCGACACACATGATCTCGAAGCAAGCGCCACATTTTTGGCCGTTGTTGAACAGTGCAGTGCTCAATGCCGCCGTGTTTAGGCCGTACCCTTGTTCGAAAAGATTACCATAGCCACAAGCCCCTTCTGCCAATGCCAAAAGAGAAAAAGAAAAGAAATGATCATCATCAGCCAATGCTAATTAAGACCTCAAGTTATGAACTAAAAAACTCGACTCAATTCGACTAGAAGTACTCACGCATGGTGTCTCGTCCGGTCATATCGCCGTAAAACGTCGCGTGAGCATCGTACCATCCTCCTCTGGTCGCTTTGCTACCGGCGGCGGAGGGGACTAAGTTTGTAGCAACTGCAGCAACTACGGAAGCCATGAAAACAAATATTCCCAACGTTAATGCCATGGTAAATTGTATTATTATGTGCAAGAGAAGGGATTATATTGTTCTCTATAGTGAGCAACTGCCTAGCATTGTTTCAGACTATTTATAAGAACAATTTTAGGCCGGAGAGGTATAGAAAGTAAGAATTTTATTAAGGAAGAAGGTATAAAATCAAAAATTATATCTTTTTATTTTTTGGAAAAAATTTCATTTCCAAACCTAAAACATTTACCATATATATTTACTAAATGATTCTTAGTAAGTATTTATTTACGGTATAAAGAAGAAAAATGCGACAGTAATCACCTTAATTTTGGTTAATTGATTCAATAATTTTGTTTATTTTCCTTACAAAATTATTTCCTTTCTTTGCTATATACCTACCTTAATGGTGTTAGTAATCTGGGTAAAAATTTAACTATGCTAATTCTGCCATCCTTCACAGGCTATATCATTGGCGGCCATGCATTTCACACTTGGGATTATTTTGGACATTAACCACGGACGAGAACGAGAGAGAGAGAGAGAGAGAGAGAGAGACTATGGAACCAGTGAAAGAGCAAAATCAAAAATAACAAAAAAAAAAAAACAGGGAGAAAAATACCAGTAAGAACACACCCTAAAACTTCATTGGTACAACACTTTTTACCAGGATCAACAAGATCCAAGTCCTATCATATCATATGTATATAAAAAGGAAAGAGATCAAAAACGTACGTAGAAAGGAGCAAAGGAAGAAATTAAGAAGATCCATCTCCAACTTGAAATCATTTTTACGTACGCTTGAGAGCAACAAATAATTGGTTTCCTAGCTTGTTGCTCGACTCGAGCTGTTTGGAAATTTCTGCCCTTCTCCTTAATGCTCGATCAAACGATTCAACCACAACTCCATCTCCAAAATGATTTGTCAGAGCTCCTTCCGTGGTTGCTCTCGTATGCAATATCAAACTCTCTGGACTGGCTTTTGCCATCATTTCTAGATTTTGATCGATTGCCTTGATGGATTCGATGCTAAAACATCCATTTATTTGCACCACCTCGGTCATCTCCTTCACTGTAGGAGAATACACTGGCAAGTTGAACGAGTTTACTTGGGCTTCGTCGATCAATCCCTACAGCCAAAAATCAGTAAATTACCATCAACCCCCCAACCACCATTTCATTAGCCCGAGCATTCAAAAACATCTTCATGTCCTCAAAGAATTGAGCTGCATAAGCAGTGGCCACTTGGTCCGAGGCACTTCCGTAGTGAATTCTACCCTTGTTCCACGCAGGTGAGTTCTCGTCTACCAGCTCCTTGGGGAAGCTTAGTGAGCCAGTTAAGTGAGTACGAGGAGTGAACGAAATGGATGAACGACTTTGGAAATAACCGATCACAGAAAGAAACAGGCACCCCGGCTGAGTAGTATTTCCTATCGGAAGGGAGCGTGGTAAAGAGGGTGTTGAAGTCATTGGAAACAAGGTCATTGAAGAAAACTTGGTATTCAACATCTTGGTGCGGATGCAGCCCCTCCCACTTTTTATCTATGCTCTCCAGTATCTCCTTCATAGCATAAAATGTGTTGGGTCCGACTGAACATCCCAAATCTGCAACACGGATCGTAGTTGAAGAAGTACAGCTGGTAGTAGTGATCAATAGGCTTTTTACATCAAATTTCTCGGCAATCACCTCGTTCGTCATTCCCTTGACACGGCTTAAATCTGCTCTCTGCAGAACATAAAAATAAAATAAAATAAAATAAAGTTAAGAAGGCTATCAGAAGTTTGATTTGCAGTAATTTTTTATTTTATTTTATAATAATTAAAGTGAAAATGTAAGAAAAAGATAGAGAAAAAATAATTAAATATAAAATCGAACTTATGATATATACAAAATCATAAATCCAATTTTATATGATTTTTAATTTTTGATAAGTTATTATTACAAAATAAAATTAAAAATCACTACAAATTAAACTTCTGATTCGCCCTTTTACAAAAATAGAGCATATTTATCACCCAATGTCAATTAATAACCTCCCTTGAAGGCAATCACAGATATGGATATTCCCAAAAATCAGATTTCAAGCCAAGTTAAAAACCCAAAAAAATAAAATAAAATGAGAAAGTATATAAATAAAATCTCATATTACAATTTGAACTACTGTTTTCGCTTTATGCTAATAATTAAAAATATAAATGAGAACAATCCGCTGTATATCTATGCTTCTCCAAATCTCAGTAAACCCGTACCAAAATCAGTAGGCCAAGAACGATCTGTCTATTTTTAAACATTCAACGACGACAATACAAATGGGCTCGCTGGATGAGTGATCAATCAAAATTCAAAAGCGAGATTTTCGTTTTCGGGCTGTGTATTTCGAATCTGGGGGCACGGTGTTTCCCTTGCTCCTCATCTTCTCCTTCTTTCGTATTACCCATTCTCTTCCTTTTCCTTTCTTGTTTGTCTTTTGCTTCTTTCTTGGTCTATGCCTGTCCGAGATACAAATCTGGACCCCAGTAAACAGTGAACTCGGATAAGTGCATAAAATTGTCAATCTTGTTCTTTTAAAATGCATAAAGATTGATAACTCCATCCGAACTTTCTTTTTTCTTCTACAAGCGGGTAAAAGTCAATTTTTCCAACCTTGCCTCACAGACTACATCCCTAATTGTGATTTCTAAAGAAAATCATAACAGACAACTTACCGCCTGGTTTTCTTCATCTCCACTACTATCATCATCCGAGCAACTCTCCTCGTTTTCACCTTTTGCACTGGGTGTGGCACTGCTTAGGGATGGTGAACCACAAGTAAGCACAAGGTACTCTTTCCTCTTCTTTGAACTGTTCAAAAAAAAAAAAAAAAAGTGGCCAGTTATTGAACCTAACTTCCAAGATTTGAAAACTGCCAGAAAGAAATATAAATAAAAGGCTGTCCTTCAATGCAAGCAATGTGCCCACGCACCTTTCTCTTCCAAATAAATAAATAAAATAAAATAGGCCAAGCATAACACACAACACATCTAACAAGGTAACTAAGCTGTTCAACTTTCATAAACGACCATCTAGATGGCAACTCGCAAATAAATTATAACGTACAAATTACTCCAGGACACAACTAGGAAATATGATGATAGTCATTCAAAGTCTGTCTGTCCGTTTCTACCACAGAATGAAATAATCACAAAAGAATCTTTCATTGATAATCACTTTAGAAGTTGCAGTCACAGGGCTAAGAAATGGAGAACTTCACATTATCCCGTTTCCAACAAACACCATAAAGAAGTTTACGTACCTGTGAGGGAAGTCAACAACTACACCTCCTGAAAATCCAGCACGCATGGCAAAACCCAGTATCAACTCGCGTTGAGCATTATTTTCAGGATATAACTGAAATACAGCTCTTGCTCCCCTTGCTAAACATCTGTATAATGTTCCAAAGAACGCCCTGAAAGGATTGTGCTAATAATATGAAAATTGCAAACAATGACACATACTTGTTCCATAAACAATGAATATCAGAAATCAAGAGGGTGAAGCAGAATCAAACATACTTCAGTCTTAATCGAGGCTCATGAGAGGACTTGTCAGCATTGCACAACCACTGTCAATCAAACCAAAATGTGAAAAGAGTGAGCACTACACGTCAGAGAAAACCTCAAAGCCAATAGTTGTTGTTTTACAGACAACTAATACATAATCAGAACAACAGTACTTCACAATATATATTCATCCAGAAAACTATTATGAAGTTAACTAGTATAGACAAGAGCAGAATGATACAATATGATGGCATAAAAGAGAAACTACCCAAAGAATGAAAACCAAAAAATAGGACTAAATGCAGATAAACCTCCTAGAGCTGCTCTTGAATCCGCAAGGACAAAGCAAAAACACACTAATCAATATAAGACCAGACTACAATAATCGGGGTTCATAAATGCTGCGGTACATATGAAAACACTAATCTGCAGCTGCAAGGGGTGGGACTGAACAACAAAAACTCAAAATAACATAACTCAACTTAAATAGCCCAACTACCTAGACTTGCCAAGTAGGCCGAAATAATTCGAATTAGACGTAGAACCTAGTACAGCCAATTGAAACTCACAACCTAAGCATAGTCCAGACCTGTGTATGCATCCTGCACCTAAATGTAATTCACAAATGTTGCATGCAGATGTCACTTGTTAATAATATTGAGCCCAAAAGAATTGAGATACGAACATTCAAATTATTATCTACAATACTTGAGCCAATTTGTGCCGCCCCCGTGCGAGGGTTGGTCAGATCAGTGTCCCCCTCGTGGTTTGGTCCTTATACGGCTCCAAACCTTTCATCCATTAATCTCTTAGTTTGACTCAGTAGATCTATGAGAAAGACATTTATACCCCTCAATATAGTAAATTACACCTCTGCCCTTATTTAACACCACCAAAATATTATTTTACACTTCAAAACTTCCTCTTTCGTGTTGACTAACAAATTCAACCCTTGTATTATCAAAATGAATATAAACAATGTCAAATATATTGTTCACTCACTATCAATTAATTAATATTATAAATAATTATAAATCAATTCAACCCTAAAATTTTCTAAATCGATAATTAACCACATCTTCCTTTAATTATTATAATTAATTCAATCCTCATGTAGTTAGCAATTAGCTATAAATTTAAAAAATTTATTCACCGTATTCGACTACTATTAACATAACAATTTAATTTTAAGCGATTACTTGTATTTAATTAGTTATCAAAATTTTAATCAATGTAAGTACAACAGTCACCTCAATTAGCCTATAAAAATCTCTCACTAACTAATAGAAATAAACAAAAAGAAATAAAACAAAAAAAATACATTCCACCCCTCTCCAACCCCCCCACCCCTCATCCACCATCCGCCTCCACAATCCCTACTTAACCTAATTCTTGCCTGCCTACTCTTTACAATATTGCAACATCGCTCTTTACCAGATCAAAATATCGGCTATGATTATATCAAAGATTAACCCACCATGAATCAGCCATTAGATCAAAGACTAAACATGACATGTGATTTTAGCACAAACAAATAAAAACTTTCACCGTCTCCTTCGAAATCCACGACCACCGGAAGACTCATTCGAGCCATTATTGTCACTAGTTGTTATCAACAATTGATGTTGGTGCCGATTTCTATTACCAACACCGCTGGACACCTTTCGTTCAGCCCATTGTCACCCAATCCGACATCATAGTGGCAAAAGAGGCGGAGTCGGGGCAGCTTGTGGCGGTCTTGCCGTCCGATGACGGATGGGTGGGGGAGCATCTGGGTTAGTGTATATGGTAACGAGATGAATTCAGGGCAAGATATAAATAGAATGGAGAGAGAGGTGCAGAAGTTTTGTAGCAGGCCTGGAATTGATAAACTGGGAGCTAGGGGAGGAAGTGGTTTTGGTGGACACTGGACAGTTGAATGGGGGCAGATGTGGGTTGCGGTAAGGGCAGTACGTTGAGTAAAAACAAAAGGCTTTTACTGGAGAAGTGATTACGATAATTAAAGGAAGATGGAATTGATTTGTTGTATCTTAATTGAGATTTAGATAAATATTAAGATATAAAAATTATTAATTCTTACATTTCGTTCGATGGATTAATTGTAATTCTATTACTCTTCAAAAATTTGAATTATACTAATTGAGGAACAAAACATATTTGACTGGAAACAAACGCTACTAATTATTAGAGAGTATTAATGTATTGAATATCAATTATTAATAAAGGGGATAATAGTATACAAGAAATTGTTTTGAGTTAAATTTATATATATAATATATATATATATATATATTTATGGATCAATAACTTATTCAAATTCATCTAAGAAACTTATTTATTCCAACTTCTGAAATTGGAATAGAATACCCTCTTATTACTAAAGAACGAATTTTTATACTCATCAATGTTATTATCAACAAAAATTTAACATTATTTGTGTAAGAAAAAGGTCGCTAGTATGCAATTTTTCGGTTTGACCATATTTAATTGGCGTCGAGGATAAAACTATACAATGTGTTCCTTCTCTGATTCTCTCTCATCACCAGATTCGAACTTGGTAGTTCACAGACAAGTTAGTAATTGCTAAAGTTTCAAAGTCAATTTTATGTGCTCATCCTTCTGGCGAAACAAATCACCAGGAGACACTATATACACTCACGCTGATAAGTATTATTATTATATAATCTTACCCTAGTATTGTGCATCAATGTTTAATAAAATATAAACATTCGCAGCTTTTTGGTATTCAAAATTTATTTTGGAACATTGTTCTTGAAAATTTTTATGATGATTTTTGGGAAGTAAAAGTTTTTATTGGACATGTTGATACTTTTTCCTAATTGTACATTATGTTAATCACATATTAATATATTTTCATTATCAATCGTGAAAATAATATTTTATGATCATAATAATGTTCACACAATGATACAAATTACAGAGAAACTGTATTAATTTAAGTCATTAAAATGAAATTAACTTCATAATGAATGGAGGGACATTGACTATAGTTTGGACTTCTTTTATATTCAAGTGTCGAGTTTATTTAGTGACTGTTTAAAAAAATGTCAAAGATCTACAACTTAAGTAGGAAAAGTATGAATTCAGAGACCAAAATATGTGTTAAATAAAAATTATTTAGCTAAATGAAAACATATTATGAGCTGAGTCGAGTCGAGCCGAATAGGTGTAGAGCTTCGAGCCAGCACCCGAGCATTCAAGCAGAGTCGAGTCGAGTCAACTCACAAATTTTTTCGAGATGACGGTACTCCGCGCGGCTCATATAGGTCTCTCGAGTCGAGCTATTCGAGTCTACTCGAGCTCTCGAGCCGACTCAACTCACTTATAGCCCTAGCCAAACTAGGAGATTAATGGGTTAAAGGGTAGGAGATGTATAATGGTCAAACCACGAGAGGGCACTGTGATTTGGCAGAACCTCAAGGGGGGGTCGCGCAAATTATGCATCATTCTCACTACCTTGTTATTTACATATTATTATCAATTCAGGAAGATGCAACATTTGAGTTGATGCAATTCATTTGTATCTTCACAGATTTCCTCTTACATCGCAAAACAAACCACAAAGACATTTACGTTCAGTAGAACTGCAACCTTAAGGATTCAAGGCAGAAATATCAAAGAGAGAACTCCCAAGGCTCAATTTTAGACTCGAATAGTGTCAATCCTACACCCATGGAGTGCCTGGAAAAGTATTTGCAAAATGAATAGTATGATGATATCAAATCAATCAAGACACAGAAAAAGTCTGGTGGCCTATATGAATAGTCATGAACCACTCAGATAATTTAAATGTACTTTTTGAAACAAAAATTCATGCTACAAAGCAAGCACTATAAGTAAAAGAACTTTGTAAGCCCAAGTATAAATGGTTTTCTCGGAGTTTATTAAACCAACTTCTACCCGTTCAAGAGTTCTAAAGAGATCACTGAATTTATGAAATGAAAGATACACATAACTAAAGTAATCTGCAAATAGACGAAATGAACCATGGAAAACTTCCAGCTGTCTTACATTGAAAATTCAAAATTTTTTGGACCAAGTAGAGGCTAATAGCCCAGTCTGACTAAGTTGCCTACTATCAACCCGCAACTGAAGTGCAACAGTCCTTTTTGAAAGAAACAGAAATGATTCCCTCTCATCGAATTCCCAAGAAAATTTTCATAAAGCAAGAAAAAATGACAAATAGCCATCCTAACATTTGCAATTATGCAGAAAATCTACATCTTCTATTTCAGTAAACAAAATTGGAAGGAAGAAAACAAACCTGAACAGCTGAGATACTGATGGCACCATCAATAACTCCAGTTCGAAGTCCTAAGCCCTAAAGCACACGCAAGAGACAAATAATTAGATCCACAAAAGCTCACAACTGAAATGGATAGAATTATGATCGGATGTTTCAACTTGTGAGCATCCGAATCCACTGAAACTTGTAGAAATGGTGGAACTTTTCAAAGAGAGCTTAGGAAGACCCCGGGAACTTAAGGAGTAAATGTCAAGAATGGAAAAAGAAAATTTTTCACTAAGAGAGCACATATTCAGTAAGAGGTAATAACATAAATAAAAGAGAGCTACCTGACCCATGTCTCCGAGTATAAGGTCACCTTCAGCCTCCCGCTCCAACGCAACATCTAAGTTTTCAAAATCAGATTATGGTTATGTACATAGTGAAGGTATACAGGTGTGCCCTAGATTGATTGATAATCTATCTTGTCCTTTGGACCAAAAATAGCAACTCTTTTGGAATCTAGTTTAGAAACAGATGTATACACACACGCGCGCATGGATGAAACATACTGAGCATTGATGGGGATATATCTAGACCAATCCACTGGTGACCATTTTCAGATAATGTCTCGCCGCTAAGTCCTGATCCGCAGCCTACGAATCACAAAAACAAGCAAGTGAAAGTTTAAAACAACACCATAATGATGAAAAAGTTAACAGCTCTTTCAAGCACTAATAAGCCGAAGAATATCAAGTACGCATCACACGGTATGGATTATGGTCACAAACAATGTCAGAAGAGAAATCAGAAACACAATTAGCAAAGTCACAGGTCCTTTCAATAGAATCAATACTATATTTGGGTTGGGGGGGTCGGAGAAAAAAACGAAACTTTTTTCAATCTCAGCTGCCACTAACACCAAAACATTAATAGTCACCGGAACATATAAACCCAAGCATGAAACTCCAGAGAATCTTCCTCATTGCAAGCGTGCAGGATAAAACCAAATGAGCAACAAAAATAAATGGTAGACACCAAAAGAGATTTCCATTCCTACATTTCTCATTTTGATTAACACCACGTTATGCTTTCTTTAGTGAATTTATGCCGCTAAGATCAAACAAACAAACGAGCTGGCATACAGATATATGTACGAAATTGAATATGATTGAGAGAGAGAGAGAGAGAGAGAGAGAGAGAGAGAGAATTACCAATGTCGAGAAGTAATCTAGGAACTCCATCATCCGGCAATGCCAGAAGTTCCAATGCTCTCTCCGAAAGCTCTGCCTTTTTATCAAAAAACAAATTACAGAAAGCAAATTAATCAAATTTCCGCACAAATTAACCATAAAACACAGAGAGAGAGAGAGAGAGAGAGAGTTAAAGTACCTGAATTCCGACGATACGGGAAGAAGAAGTGTATTTGCGAGCTTCAACGTCGTCGTAGAATATCTCCGGAGGTGCTTGTAGCTCCGGCCTTGATGCCATCTCTTGTTCTCAATGGAAAACAAAAGAGGACGAAGCAGAAACCGAATAGTGCGAGTAAATAGGATGGAGATTTTAGGGGCAAAACCCTAAAAACCAAAAACCCTGTTTAGAAGTCAGGGCGGGATTGGTGCTCCAGGTACAATTCGTTCCCACTCCGCCCGCGGGATAAGCAGTAAAAAGTTGAGAGGAAGTAACACGAAACACAATGTCATTTGAAAAAAAAAATTGATGCGTTTGGATTGATAATTTTTTTATTTTATTTTTAAAATTTTATAATAATTAAATTAAAAAGTAAGAAATACAATAGAAAAATTATGAAATCAATGAGAGAGAAAAATTAAAAATTAAAAAATTTATATGAAAAACAACCGGAAGAATATACTCTATATTTTTAATTTTATATATTTTTAAAAATTGAAAAAAAAGATTAACTAAACTTCATAATGAACAATAATTTTATTAAAGAATTATTCACATTAGAAATATCCTTCCGTGTCTTAAAAATAATAATTTTACCATATAAAACTTTTTAATTATAAATAATTTTACTTTATTAATTATTTAATATTAAATAAATATTTGTTAAGAAAACTTACGAAATTTTAAGACAACTAATACTCTATTTTATTAATATAATGATAAAAAGTGTTAGCCTTAACTTCTCAAATGTCATTCAGTTTGGATGAAATCCCTCACCTTCGTTACCATCAATAGCGGTGTAAGTTCAAACCGTCCAAACTGATAATCGAATCGAACCAAACAAAATCGATGAGGTTGGTTTGGTTTCGGTCGACGACGGTTCGGTTACGATTTGAAAATTTTCAAACCGCGCGATTCGGTTCGATTTGCGATTTCAACACCTCAAATTAAACCGAACCGATATCTAATGTATATGTATATTTTCATATAAATCCCTCATATTTATATATACCTCTTTTAATTTTATATATAAAATAGAATAATAATTATATGCTAACTTAAATTTAAATGTATTATGATGAACTTATAAATTTTATTATTTTAAAGTTGTATTGTGCTAAATATTATGTAATCAAACAATATAATTGAATTATTTTTTAATTTTTATTATAATCATAGGTTATTAGTGTTAAATAAAGTTTTTATTTTTAATTTTTTGTAATAAGTCTTATGTTATATTTAGTTTTTTTGCAAAATTACATAATTTTTCTAAACCGATAAACCGAACCAAGATTTATCAATTCGATTCGATTTTTTAGTTTGACGGTTCGGTTTAGGTTTGAAATTCTCCAAATCGATAGGGTGTGGTTTGACTTGCAATTTATACCTCAAACCGAACCGTTGTACCCCTACCACCCCGCCCTCGCCCCCAGATGTATATATACTCGTGATTGGAGCATGTGAGTTGTATTTCTAAAATTAGGATTTTTGATATTTTAGGCCCTAAAGTTTCTGTAGGGGATCAAAATGAACGCCAATGTTTCAAAAAAATTAATTTGGGTCCTGTTGTTTGAAAAATCAATCAATTTAGGGTTTTTTTGACGATTTCGTTAGAAAATCAACGGTTATGGACTCACGAGCAAAGCACGTAAATTTTTCAGGAATATTTTGGACAATCTGCTCATAGTTGAAGGTTTTAGGGTTTAAATTGATTTTTGTTAATAAACATAAAAGGAAAAAAAAAAAACAAACTAACCTAACCTAACCTACCCCTCCCCCCCCCCCCAAGTTAAC